>JABFPN010006819.1:0-11067 GCA_022817305.1 Leptoteleia sp. ZL-2020 | reverse complement strand
AATATATACAAAAGTGTTAGAAATATGTTATAATTTAATTAGAAATATAATATATTAGTATTTCATCGTATGCAATCAAATTTAGTTAGTTATTTTCTATGTCCTTAAGTACGTGAGCGCCACTGTATTAATATTTTTAATAATTTCATTAAATTTATTAAAGAAGTTTATTAAAATGTGTTTGAGTGACATTTTGCGTGGCTGGGATATGAATGTAGACATTATAAAAAAATTTCAAGGTATGTATGTACACATTTAAAATTCATAACCTATAAATTTTTCTTAAAAAAGTTTAATTAAAAGATAAAAACAGAAGTATTTAATACCTTTCTTTCTGTGCATTATATCAGATGAAGAAATCACTCTTGATTCATTCGACTTTTTAACTGACTAAATAATAAATAATTTAATTCAGAAAATTGGACCCCGTTTAATTTTCAAGCAAACATATGCGGAATATAAATCCAAAATAAAGGTATAGCGTGAAAGTTTTTATTTTTTGCTGTTACATTTACTGTGGAATGAATCTCAAAAATTATAATTTGGGTTTTTTTACAGAGGGATAATATTGACGAAGGTAAAGACAATTTTATGTCTGCAACTGTTGATGAAAGGGATGCATCAACAAGCCAACCTATTTTAATTGAATTTATAGAAGAGCCATCACTTAATATAATAGATCTTAAAAGAAAATCATATAACAAGGTGCTTATTATTAAAATATTTTGATTTTAATTTTATTAGTTAAATATTTCATGATATTTTTAACATATCCATATTATTTTAACATATCCATATATAATCTTATATAGCATGTATTTTGAGGACAGCGTTTTAGTTTCATCAGCAAGTTACTTTCCCGATATTTTAAATTGTCGTTTAAGCATTGTTAAAATTAATTATTCAAATTTTAAAAAGATCTTTAATTTTTTTAATTTAAGATGAGAATTTAAAGTTGCTAACTTTTTTTAACTAACTGAACAAACGAATCAGAAACTTTCTTTTCAAATAAAACTAAACTAACGAACCAGAAGCAGTGCCCTGTCCACGGTGTAAGACTATAGGTGTTTCAACGAGGCACATTTGATCGACTAAATTTTGTCCGAGTACAAAATTTTTCCTCAAGAGGGCGAATGTGTCAGCGTGGTGCTCTTGTTAATAATGCGAATGTAAATTTGAAAAATTATATTTGACAAATCTGAATTCAAATAGACTTTTTTATAATAAAAACGTATAAACATTTGAATATTATCACTAATTTACAAACAATTTTTATAGTTATTGTCGAATTCAATAATATTCTTGTAATTTTATGCAGAAAACTTACATGTGATTATATTTATGTATCCTAATAACATGTAATATTTAAATAATATTTTTAATATTATTTTTGATATTATGAATAGCAACGTTTTACCATTTTTTAATTCACCTGCAAATATCGTAATTTTAATTTTAAGTTTACAATTATAAAAGGCAGGTTGGAAAAATTGAATATCGCCACCATTACTGTTTATATTTCACCCGGTTGACTCATTCGACATCTGGTGGATTAAAGCTGAACACCCCTCATTTTTTTGCCAGCCAATATCATTAGCTTAATGCTACTGTTGAAACACCTATACTGCCGTGCTTAGGGAAGAGGCAGTAAGGTTCACTTACTGCTTTTTTGCAATTTCACAGGCAAAATGTTTTTTCAATAATTTTACGTTCATCTATTATACAATTTTACATTAATAATGTTATTTTCATAAAATAGTAATTTTTTAAATTCGACAAATATTTTGAATTAATGACATTTCCTAAGTATAAAAGCCGTAAATTTATCTGTCATAATAAGAAAGCAGTAGAATTCAAAATATACTGTTTTTATCTTCTGAAAGTGATAAATACTGCCTTTTTACTCTATATTAGGTGTCATATGATAATATTATGATCTGCAGTTACCGACGAAAAAAGCAGTAATTGTCATTTTACTGCTTCCTTCAATTGATTTGTTGACATTTCAAAGTAAAGTTGTGAGCGCTGGGTTTTTTTAGTTAATAATTTTAGAGGTAAGTGAATTTTTGTTAAAAAAAATCGTATTTCACGATTTTAAAAGTCAATCTAGATTTTAATATTATGACATGATAACGTGATTTTATATGTTTAAAATTTTCTAACCCTATTTTTTTCACTCAATTGTCAAAAAATTCAAATAAAGTTCCGTATCTAGACTCAAATAAAATTTCAATATTAATTATCATAATAATAATTCAAGGTGACACAAATAATAACGAGATAATGGAACCATCATATTCTGACGACCTTGAAATAAATGCTGGTAATTCCAGACGTAAACGTAAAAATACCGAAAGTAAAGAAGACTTGACTGAAAAAAGAAAAATTGAGAAACATTTTCTGAGAGACCCTTGTCCTCATTTCTTCTTGCATCAAAAAATGTAGCTCGAAATTTTCTCAAATATGTCGAGAAGCTATTCACAAACAGTTTTGGTCATTAAGTTGGATAGAACAAAAATCGTTTATCTTGAATACTTGCGCAAGAAAAGCAGTTAATAAAAAATCCGAAAATTCTTTTAGAAACTTATCATTTATATATAAATTTTCGTTTGAAAGAAAAAGTGAAATAGTATGTAAAACATTTTTTCTAACAACTCTTGGTTTTCATCCAAAAAATGACAAAGCTATTTTTAATGTACTCCACACTGTGTCCTTAAATGATAACATTCAGTTGAAGACTGCGTCAGATGGACGTGGTAAAGCTTCTTCACCAAGTAAAATTGATAGATCCAAAATTTTAGAGCACATTGAACGCTTCAATCCAACTGTATCACATTACCGACGCGAGCATGCACCAAACAAGAGATATTTACCTAATGATTTGACAATTACGATGATGTTTCTTTTTTTCAAAGAAGAATTTCCAAACTTTAAAGTTTCATATGAAACATATAGAAAAATTTTATCTGATGAAAATATTCACTTCACAAAACTCGGTCACGAAGAGTGTGAGATTTGTGAAATTCACAAAATTCATTTGACAGACCACTCAAATAAAGAACTTGATAACACGTGTGACGAGTGTAAGAAGTGGTTAATACACGATAGAAAAAATAAACAAGCAAGAAAATATTATCAAGATTGTGCCAAAATGTTGTACGACAGCGAAACTATTTGTATGTCTGCTGATTTGCAGAAAATAATCATGTTGCCCCGTCTTGAATGTTTTAAGTCAGCCATATTTACAAACAGACTTACAACATACAATGAAACTTTTGTTCCTGTCGGTAAAAATCAAGTTAATGTTGCACCTTTCGCTGTAATATGGCACGAAGGAATACGAGAGCGTAGTAAAGAAGAGATAACTTCAACCTATCACCAATTTTTTCTTCAGCATAAAGATTGTAAAAAAATAATATTATGGTTAGATAATTACTGTGCTCAGAATAAAAATTGGGCTTTTCTTTCCTATCTACCATATATTATAAATTCTTCTTTGATATGTGCTCAAGTGATTGAAGTCAATTACTTTGAACCAGGACATACATTTATGTCAGCAGACTCATTTCACTATCAAATAAAACTTGCTATGAAGAAAAAAGGTAAAGTTTATGATTTTCCTGAATTTGTTTTGGCTGTTGAAGGAGCGAGGAAAGGAGTCAACGTAAAAGTTATGGATATTTGTGACTTTTATTATTTTCTTGATCATACTTCTGTAAAAAATAGAAATTTTAATCATGATAAGACTGAAAAAGTATACTTAACAAATATCGTACAAATAGAAGTTACCAGAGGAACAACTGATATAAAATATAAGACTGATTACGATGGAGACTTTAAAATTTTAAATAATTATTTAAAAGTAAAAGCTGTCACAAAAGGTATTCCTCATCTAATCCAATGTCAAAAAAAATGGAATAAGTAAAGCCAAAAAAGATGCAATTGTAAAAAACATTTACCCTTTAATACCTGATAATTATAAAATTTTTTGGCAAAATTTACCAGAGAAATAAGTACTTAAAATTAAAAGTGTTGAGGTTCTAAGGTGATTAAATTAAAAAAAATAAATTAGAAAATTATAATTAGTATTTTATATTTTGTAATTTAACGGTCATAAAATAATAATTCTTGTACCTAGTTGTGTTTATTTTTCAATCAATAAAATATATTAAAAGAAAAAAATTTTTTATTCCGCATTACTGCGCTTTTGTAAACAAAATAAATTATATATTAATTATCAAAAACAATGTAAAAAAGCAGTGATCTTGTTTTACAGAGTTAAAAGGCAGTAAATTTCATGTTACTGCTATTTTGGTTACAACAATAAAAGACAGTACGTCATTTATTTTCGGCCCGTCAATTAATTACTTCTTGAAAATGCACAAAAATCACTTTATAATAATTACATCCTAATTACATACGAGTAGTATTATTAATTTAGTTATAAATTATGCGAAATTTAAATTTGATTTTTGTCCAATTTAGGTTTTTGCACTTTACTGCCTTTTCCCTAAGCACGGCAGTATAGTCTTACACCGTGGCCTTATCAAGTTGGTCTAACCTCAAAATGACTGTCTCCTGCCATTTCGAGGACGTCCTCAAAATAATGTTTTAACAAATATATGTGTATATATAACCTCTATACATGTGTTATCATGAGATATATATTTATTGAGTATAATTTATAAACGTCTTTTAGGATAATAAAGAAAACAATCTCGATGCCAATCTGTTGATCTCTGAGCAGAAACAGTTAAAGGAACTCGATATGAACAAAATATGGTACTTTACATAAACGATGACCAATACCTATGTCCTCGTTTCGGACAAATTGATAACATTTTGATTCAAGAAAATATTCCTTTCGTTATATGCACTGATTTATTTAATCTAGGATACAATTCGCACGTTGGTGGTTAATTAAAAAAAAATATTTCTATTTCCGTTATAAAAATTGCTGAATTAATTCATCCTTTTCCTTTGTATATTAATGTTTCGGCCAATGGAGATCATTATATTATTTGTAATATTTAGTATTATCGAAATAAAAAAATGATTACTTCTTTTCTTGTTTTAATATTTTCAACCCTATTTAAAAGTGTTCAAGCCTAACTTGGAAATGTACACAAGTAAAAATTTATATACACGCCATTTATACAAAGATATATGTCAGCAGACAACCATATATGGACATATATGGAAACATATTTTTTATATTTTCCCTACAAGAATATTAAACTTTTTAATTTATTCATTAATTTTTTAATTTATTGACAGTTTATATAATATTTTATTATTTGTAATAAATGTAATATGGAATATAATATATAATAGTATATTTAAAAATATATATTACTTTCTAATATTATTTTTAAATTTTGTTATAAATTTTTGAAATTATATTAAAAATGACATATTACGTGTAAATTGTTTATGTTTAGTAAATTCAAAATTAACAATATATTTTATTTATTACATTACTATTTTATTATAAATTTTAATTTTACATTAAATATTTTCATTATAATAACATCATAATATGAAGCGTTCTACGCAAAAATATATTTTGACATATAACCTGTACATGATAAATTAATTTAGGTTTATTTTTAATTAAAACTATTCATTTCAGCAAAAAACATTCGTTATCTCAGCAACATTCATCCGCTACATTTAGTACACGTCTTCAGCAACTTTTTAGTTGCTACTTCAGCTACTATTTGTACTGTCCGTATATCAGCAACTAAAAGTTGCTGTATCATCTATTTGGTAGTAAATACAGCAACTTTCTTTTTTTCGTGTGGAGTGAGTGTAGTCGAGGCGTTCTCGGGACTACATTGAGATCGAATTCGAGACTCCTGTGGGATATTCGAGAGTTGTTGGGACTTATTGAGGGACTTGAAATCGTTGGGGAATTCCGCATGGGGCAGGGTCGGTAAGGCCGTGTGTGAGGGCTGAGTATCCTGAGCCCATGGGATTCGGGATGTTCGATAATAAGTCACTGGGTTAATAAATTGTAATTTGAGTCAAAAAGCGCGTGTATTATATTCGGGAAAGAATATTGGTCGTCGCCTTGCCACAATAAGAAAATAGAATTATGTTTGTATTATTTTGAATCGCGAATAAATTGTATTCATGGCGATAGATCATAATAATGCAGTAAAGTCGATAGTTTTGTTCAAGACGGGAAACATGAAATTTTAGTTGTTAAATAATAAAGAATTGATTTAGAGTTTTGATTAGTGAGCTCGTAAGCTCGAATTAGTAAGCTGTATAGTGGGACAATTATATGTTCGGGAAAATTAATGTTGTGCTAGAGGCAAGTAGATGCCTTTGTAGCCGGTTTTGTTTGATAAATAAATATTTTGGTTTGATTTTATCGTCGAATGAGCTTGTTCATTTAAGTCGAAGTTGGTATTGGAATCTTGGAGAAAATCCGAGACATTGTAATTAATTCGTTAAATAAAGCTCGTGTGAAAAGTGAGAAATCGGGACCTTTGATTTGAGACGGGACGTTATAGGGATCCCTTGCCTGGAATCTAACGTAGTCAGTTCCGTTGCGCTGTAAGTTAATAATTCCGCTTCATGGCCGATTGGTAAATTGGGACTTAACTTTATCACATTTGGGCCTTTCAGTCGAGAATTTTTCCCGTTATTGAGACCGGGTGGCGATCCTGACCCTTTTGATATACGTGTGAAACGAGAGTATAGGACGAATAAGGCCCAATTTATTTTCAAACCCGTTAATAAAGTCCGCCCGGAAACCTGAGTGCCGTGGTGAAGGGTTGAGCGGGAAAACGTCTCGTCACAAAATTTAAAATTAACTTAGTTCAAATATATTAGTATTATGTAATATTATTTTTATATTATATTCAATTATTAGCATTTTTTAATGTGTAAGTTTTAATTTTATTAATTTTTATTAAATTTAATATAATTTATTTTATAACATTGCTTAGGAACATAATTTGTTTTATAAACAGATACATATTACTAATTTTTATATTTTAGGTCCATGTGGAGGCAAAACAACTGGTCAAACTAGGCTTTGTACATTCTTCGAAAATATAGGTTGGAAGGTGAGCATCCTTATATTTCATTATTTTTAAATTTTTTTTTATATGACCAAAATAAATTCCTAGAAATTATCGTTGCATTTACTGTATATCAGTTACATATTCTCGTAAATATTTTTATCACGTAATATAATGTTATAACAACATTAATTTTAACAATAAATCTAGTATTCCATTTTAATTTTGTGTAAGGAATTTTATAAAGGTGTCTATTACCTTTTAAAGGCTTTCATTATTTGTTATGTGGCTGTCAGAAATTTTTTTTGCAGTATTTTTTTCATTGCTATGTATCTTTAATCATATATAAGCATGTTTTTACTTTTTGTTACTTTTGAAATAAAGAAAGTTTATTTTTATTTTAAAGTTCAATTAATAGGTATGTATGAACATATAAAATATCCTATAAATATTTTGTGCTCTAAACTGGCAAAAATGTGAGCTGAATTTGATTGTAAAACTTTTTTGTTCATTATTTTAAGAACATATCTTGGTAAATAAGTTTTTTTTTTATATATTATTGTAGATTACGAGTAAGTAAATATTTTCTTTAATCATACTATAATACAAAAGATAAACAAGCTATTAAAAAATTATAAATTACGTATTTAGCCATTAATTATAAGAGAACATATATATGAAAGACATCGTTAATAACCCAAACGATTTTCTATTTATATAAATATTATTGTATTATTATTTTATTATTATTAGCATATATAGAATGGTTCATTTATATAAGTAACATTTCATTAGAGTAGGACTTATAGTGTCAAGTTAATTACTCTTTTATTTGTTTATTTTTATATGATAAAATACAAGAAGTATGAAATTAACTTACATAAAAAAAATATACACTTTTTATAAAAAGACAATGTTTAAAATGTACACGAAGAAAAATTAGAGAGATTTGTTTGTTATTTGACGAGAGAATCCCTCTACTTTAGCTGTGATCCGACGAACGTTCTAATAGGAAGAGAGATTGAGCTGCTGTTAGGTGACTGACATGAAATATGACCGTTTTCCCAATGTTCACGCGGGCGAAAGAATTGCCCTGTTAGACGGATTGTTAGCCCCTATCGGTAAAAATATTGCGGTTTTAATAGGGAGTGTAGTTCTTTCAACATTCTGGAAACTGTGCTGCCCTGTAAGGGCGAATACTTTGCCATAACTTTTCTCTTTACAATTATGTTTAATTTAATCCTTTCGCTTCAAGCGCCGCTTATAGGCGCTCATATTACCCTAGTAGAACTGAAACCGGGCTAAAATACGATCCCGACCGAGCATCCATGTTTCGTTATCGGGGCCCGACCGGGCACCCAAACCGGGTTCTACATGCAGAAAATAATTCACTAAAAATTTATAATATTTTGAAAGCAGAATTACTTTTCAATGTCTTTTTAAATGTGTAATGTAGTATAGTAAAATTTATAAATGATGCATATATCAGTATATTTCGTATAAATGTTAGGCAACTGAAAGCAAGAATTTAATTTTGAATAAAGATATTAATTATGATACCAAAGATGGCTTTCGTAGTTGTTTTACAATTACATTTATAAATATGTGTACATATGTATTCTGTATAAGACTCTCACATTATATTATTTAAATGCTTCTTGTGGAGGTATTTTAATTTAACTATATTTACATAATGGAGATAATGAAACAAACGCACATGATACAACATTCGCTTATTTCATTCTAATAATAAATTCCTAATAACAACCTAACTTTAATGCAGAAATATATAAGATGAACCTGTGATTGACAGTTACTGGCGGAACAATACAAGACGCAATTAATGAACAGTGGTAATGTTAAACGTAACGCAGCTTACAATATGATATCTAAGTTCGATATAACCTTTATATATATTGACAACTAAAAAACGTTAATACTTGTGAGTTATGTTTACAAAGGCGTCGCCACCTATGGTTGTGAAATTGAACTACATTTGAATATGAATATTATGAGTATCTGAGAATATTTTAGAGTACACAATAAATATACACCCAATAGGAAATGTTCTAACGGCCCAGAAAAGGTACAATACTGGTGCCAGAGTGGCCAGTACTGGCAATATTCGCATGCCGGTACAGTGCCAGTACAGAATCTGTACTGGAGTGATAACGCTGGGCCAAACCTGGCAGCCAATAACAAAACAGTACTGGTTCACATTCCGAATAATTACCGAAAATAATTTTATTTTTTTAATAAAAATAAAGTGCATAAAATAACTTCCCGTTGAATATTTTATAATAAATCACTATGAACTGAAAATTGTTATACCTCCCCGGTGTAAACAATTAAAGTCACATTCTAAACGTTATATCTCGTTTACAAATTTATCTTAAATGACAAATGAAATTTCACCTTACTATAATATGATGTTTAAGTTGTCATTTTACTATACTGTGTTATAAATATGATATGTGATTTTAGTACAATTGGCATCGTATATCCTAAGTACACGGCGAGAAAAAAATATTAATTTTTAATAAAAGAATTTAAAGAAAATATAATTAATAAATAAATAACGTGTAATTGAACCCTTAGTATTATACTTTTTAATTATTTATAATAATATGTTAAAAATTGCAATATAGTAAATTTAAAACATCAATTGCATGTTATAACAAGATTATTTATAATATTTGCACTATAAAAACAGGCGTTCTTCAAGTGTTATTATTTTTCACCATCTCCACAGAACACATGTACACAAAACGTTCTGGAGAGAATGTTAGATCCGTTTTAAATATTTTGGAACGTGTTGAAACTTTCCATAAAATATAACGGATAATTTAGTATATTGTGTTCTGTATGGAACATTTTAGGCGAAGAAGAATATTTTCATTATAAAATGTTCCAGATATCGGAACACTTAGGACATTGAAATTGTGATTGTTTATTTTTATTCACATAATCATCTCATATGTATGAATATTTAATGAGATATTAATTAACGGTTATTCATAATTTTTTGTGTGTGAGTGGCTTTATTTATATATAATATACTTTTATACAGATAATAAATAGTACAGGTTTTCAATGCAAATAATTCGACAAGAACAATCAATAAACCAGAAATTTATTTATATATTAAAAATACCTTTTACTATTGAAATTAATTAATGAAGTAATGAAATATAAAATTTGATTGAAAATATCAATATGATATAAATTTAATAATTTATTTGAAATTGTTAGAGGTTTCTATAACAATGGCAAAAAATGCTATCTGCAATAGCAGCAAAAAGTTGTTTGCGCCAAATTTCAGAAAAACGCTCAGCAGAAAAACTCATCTCAAGAATCTAATCTGCTTGCCTCGCTCTCTCCCCGTCGCCCTCTCACCACCATTCAAATGTATATAATGCACGCACTTTTCGTGCACAGGACAGTTACAGTTTTCGTTATAGTTTGGTTTAGCTTAGTTCAACTTCGTTCGTTTAAGTTCTGTTCAAGACGAGTACGGTCGAGGACGCAGTAGCTGCTTGTACTTAACGTCCTCCACTTTGCTCTTCTTTCCTCGACCACTAGACGAGGCCTGGCTCGTCTACGTGGACGCTTCCCCAGCTGGCCACTCTGCGCCATAAGCCCATCTCCTTCCTCTTCCCGGCCGGCCACGTCGTGCCATACGCCACTCTCTATCGTCCTCACGGCTGACCACTCTGCGCCATAAGCCTATCTCCCTCATCTACCCGGCAGGCCACGTAGCGTCATACGCCACTCTCCTTAGTCCTCACTGTTGGCCACACAGCGCCATACGCCACTCTCCCTCGTCCACAAGGCAGGCCACGTCGCGCCATACGCCTTTCTCCTTCGTCCACACGGCAAGCCACACCGCGCCATACGCCGCTCTCACGGGCCACGTCGCGCCCTACACCCCATCGCTAGAGGAAGCTCGACGGCAGTCACATACTGCGCGTCGATACCTCTCCTTCAGGGAACTCAGTCCCTACTCTCCCTTGTCCATACGGGCCACGTCGCG
>JABFPN010006818.1:0-11069 GCA_022817305.1 Leptoteleia sp. ZL-2020 | reverse complement strand
CTTCCCGCCCGTCTGTCTCCATCGCGCCCTCCCCCCCCTCACCCCTCTCCCACCGTTAACGTTTCTTTCTCCTTTTCTTTTTCCCCATTCCTCCTTTTTTCGCGCGCGCGTACCAATACATACGTCCCCGCAGTCCGAGTCGGCTTTTGTGTATCTATGGCGAAAATGCCGATGCACGAGAGCACAAGGCGCCAACCTATGTATACAACGCGTACGCACGTATAAGTACTTGCGTACACAATGCTGGGCGTGGCATCGCCCGGCGAATTATTGTACGTATCTCGTACCGACTGCTAAGATGCGAACGGACCCCGGCACTCGGCGTTCCGCGCTTGATTTGCGACTACTTTGCGTGCCAGCTGATTTAAGGGCTCGCGATCCGGCATATTCCATGTTAATTACGAGCCGAATATTTTTGGCCGCGCCGCTTATTTTGTTACGGTGCCGGCAAGATGATGCGCGCCGCTGCATTCCCGCGACACACCGCGAGCGCGTCTCATTTTTATTAAATATAGCTCCGGGCTACAGTATCGGTCGGAATCGTGCGATTTTCAAACGGCTGCATTTCGGCAGAGTGGAATATCATTTTGAGGAACATTCACGAAACTGTGCATTTTGGAATGATTAGGGTATTCTTAGACCAAGTGGGAGTTCTATTTATTGTATGGGCAAAATGAAATTCCGTTTGCAATAAGAATAAATACTCTAAATTTGATACTAAAACCGTGATTCATTCTATAAAAATTGTACAATCACAAAATTGTATATTTATGAGTAATAGAATCTACTTATGTTTAATAGACATTCTATTTAATATTAGAAAAAATTCTTAATGCAAGAATAATTCTATTTATGATAAATAGATTCTATTTAATGTAAATAGAAATCCAACTGTACTTTTCTCAGTGTAATTAAGCAGATTTTTCGCGCAAGTAAATTTTTTATAATCGTAGTAAAACTAGATAAAATGTTTTGACCTTGCGACTATTCAACAATTCTCGTTTCAAAATTCGAATTATTTTTGAGAAATAAATATAATAAAATTTAATTTAATTTTAAAATTGTTTTATATATATTTTATTTTAAAATTAATAAGCATTGGAGCTGCACTTTTTGCGTAATTAAATGCGTTTGGCTGTAAGAGTGAAACGACCAAAAATGTGTAATATGATATCAGATCATGCGTATAAGTAAAGGTACAATATTTGGTATAATCTGTTTACACGGCTGAGTAAGCGCAAGGACGTGCTTCCTTCATTTTACGCTCGGCGAGACCAAGAGGTGGCTGTGTCTCGGAAGAAAATCATTTCTCCGCCGTCGTGATTTTTTGCCATTCCGCACGACGATTTCGTAATAAATTGTTCAAATCAACAAAGTTGAAACGTTATTGAGCCGGGAAGGGGGGGGGAGGGAGGGAAATAAAAGTTGATTATTTATGTGGGATTTATGGGCCGAGATAATGTTCGAATATCGTTCGATTTTACGAATGAAAGTTGATTAATGTACAATTTTTCAATAATATTAAGTAGTCGGTCAACTTTATTGCGGGGCTGCATAAAAACGTCACGGTATTTTATTTGACATTATTATCAATATCGAATGTTTATACATAGGCCCATAATTTGTGTTAGTTCTAGTAAAGGGGCGGCAACCACAGCACGACTGTGCTACCCAATTTTACCTCCGAGAGGCAATATTTATTGATCACCCCCGAAGGCATCATATTATCACCAACTTTGCCTCTTCAACTTGAATAAAAAAAAAAAGAGAGTAAATGCATCGTATAAATTGTCTCATAATATATATATATAAATTGTATAAAACATTTTATAATGCTCGCGCTAACGACATGTGTACATTCCTTTTTTTCTAAAATTCCCATTTTTACAGTTCGTTATTATGTAAATTCTAAAACTGAATTTAAAATCAGATGAATAATTTGTTTATATAACTGTATTTTAATCTAATAATTATAATTATAGTCAATTTAGGTAAGAAAATTAAATAAATTATTTTGAAAATGTTTTACACTTTGAAACTGATTAAACAAACTTTTTTAGGAATTATATCTATATACTTTTTAACATTGAAAAAGATTCTTCAAGTTGATCGCAAACAACACGTCACATTGTTACTTTCTTTCGAGTGATACACAAAATTTTAAATTAAAGCACTTGCGTACATGTAACAATAGAGTAAACCTGGTGAGGGCAAAAGAGTGCGTACTCCGATCATTCTGTGACGTTTAAGTAAAGCACGAAATAAATATGAAAAAGAAATAAAGAGCAAATGAAAATTCGAATTCGATATAAAGATAACGAAGTCATTTTGAAGCGATAAATGAAACGTTACAAATATATCAGCGGTCGCATTTTTCAAAAGCGTGATATTCGATCGAGCGATTGGTTTGAAGCGGAGGGTACTAAACTCGACGTGAAAATTCACCACATGACATTTTATTTTTAGAATGTCTCTTCCCCGCAATAGAATTTGCGGATTCGCTTAGACCATATGTATCGGCGCATTGGAATTCAACTGGGGTCGGACATTAAAGTTATATTAAACGATTCGGACCACGTTGTCGAGCCGGAATGGATTCGGGTGACTTACTCCAAGCAGAGTCTTTCATATTTTTTAACAACGCTGCATTTTAAAACGCAAATCAATTTGGAATTTTTCATGAGCATTCAATTTTTGTATTTCACAATATTAAAATTATTGCTTTTTAAACTGATTTTACTTGCAAATATTTTTATAGGTAAATTATATCTGAAATAGTTCTACTCGTATGCAATTTTTTTTTGTTCAAAAAAAAACTTATTTTAATTATTTGACTTCTCATACATTCATGTTTTAATATCTGAGTTATATTCGAAATGGAAAAATATTTAAATTTAATTCACGTTCATTAATCAATTTTATGGAATATATATAAATTTAAATTTCATTAATCAAGCATTATGTATACTATACAAAATTCGACATTGAAAAATTTAAATAATTAAAAAGAATTAAATAAGTGGAAAAATAATTGTTACAGATTTGCTTGCAACCAATATTTCATTAAATTCTTATAATTCATAATATAACTAACAAATACAATGCAATTTTAATTTTGTAAAGTACAAAAATAATTTGATATCTTAACCCCAACTGAATTACTGTTAAACGAAATTTGCTAATAAGCAAAACTCACCTTGTAACCATGTCCAATGTGGCTTAGCAATATCTTCCTTACCTGAAACAAACAAGAAAAACCACATTAATCAGCCGACCGTAACGCTTAAAGGAAACAAAATATAAAGCAGCAGATTTTCTCCCCTATACAAATATTTGCACACAAAGCCTCGTTACCGGGGCTAAAACCAATAATCCAAACCATGCAAAGAACAAATCAATGGGCAATATTGAAAGTTTTGCGGCATAAAAATGCAATTGAAAACTCATCGTCATAAAAAAAAAATGGGGGGAAAAATAAAAAGGAGTAAAATAACGCATGTCGTATTTCAGCCCTAGGTGGAGGTTTATTTGATCGGCGCTTGTCATCGCGGCAATTGTCAATTTTCGTTGGCAAACAATTTTTTCTACCAGCCACCTCCGAAAAAGCGCCGCGCGTTGCACAGTTTTTAAACGAGAGTTCGCCAAAATAATGTACTGCGAGAGAGCGCGCGGCCGGTATTATTTACGCATAGCGGAAATAAATCAAAAAGACGTTCAAAGCGCGATTCGCGAAAGAGAAATATTGCACTCGATGCCGTGCAACGTTACGCGAAAACTACAATGCGGGATATGGAGTATGGCCCCCGGTAAATACGTGATGTTGAATGTTTAATCTTCTCTCCCCAATGTTGCAAGCTCAAACTCCCTCGAGGTTGCCACAACGTGTGCATACGAACTCGCCCGCTGCCGAGCAGGTTGCAGATTTTGCACGGTCAACGACTCGGCTGTTTGCTTTTTAGTTAAATCCCAAAAGGATTATCTTTGATTTCAAAATTTATATCCCCGTCTCTCTCTCTCTCTCGTTTTTTTTCGTCCCTTTTTGCGTTTCTGCCATTCCTTTTTTCTATTCCTCTTCGTCTTCTCCTGCATTTTTTCCCTGTTCTCCCCCCCCCCTTCCAGTCCCTTTTTTCCACGCACAAATTACAGAGCCCGTCGTTCGCGGTATTATCTCATTTATATATTTTTACCGCTCACTTTCCGCCCGGCGTTTTCATTGAATTTATCCGCGTTTAAAGAATAAGCTCAGCCGTGTTGGCGATTCAATAATTCCAAACGGCCATAATCAGGGGGTGGCGATCTTATTTGTCCGGGAAATGTGCCAAACCCACGGAAAATTTGATAATGTCTACTTGTATACGAGCAGGCACGACGATTCATTGTTATGCCGAGCTCTATTTAATCGTGTCCACATGACTATGCATAGCTACCGAGCATACGTAATTATATACGATCTGGCATGATCGGCGAGAGATAAAATTCATGACTCTACTTATTATTTCAATCGCGTAGCTCGCAGGGATTAGGGAAAAATATTCACGATCGTGCGCCATCGGTACTCGGGAATTCCAGCGAGGCTAATACGCCAGGCAATTAACGGGAATTAAAAAAGAGGAAAAACAAAAACAAATTAGGAAATTGGAAATCGCAAAGGAATGAAAAATTTCGCGTTTTTTTTTCCTTTACTCCCCCCGCTGGATCTCCTATCATGGAATCGGAAACAAAGCCAGCAACAAACCTTTTAATTAAAACATATCAAACCAACCACGAGGGCAAAAAAAGTAAAGAAAAAAAAAAAAAAAGAAAAGAGAGAAACAAAGAGTGGAATCGCCGGGCAGTAAATGGCAATTAATTAATTTCCCAACTGGCGAGGAAAGAAACGCAATTTCTCGGCCGCGAAAGGAAGAGTTCGGTGATGGATGGGGACTGGAATGAAATAGTATAATGACTTCCGTCCAGACGTAAGAAAGGCAATGAGAGTTTGGTACGAAAATTCGCGACTCGGGAATAAAGTTGGAGCGGTTTTTACACCGCCGGCAAGTTTATAGCGCGGCGCACAATGCATCGCGATAGCGCGTCGATGCCGGCAACGGAACATGCGCGCATCTCACGGCCGCGGGTCGCCAAATGATCCAGAATACCGATGGGAATTGGTTCACCGATAGACTCGGAGAAGGGACGCACTATAACTAACCGTGCTGATCTACGATCTGTTTAGTAGTTCTATATCAGCGCTACACCGTGACCAAATAACAAGCACGCTAAAGTCACCCCTCTTCCCCCCCCTCCCATCCCCCCGTCTCGCTAACTCTCTCGCCCTCCACATCTCTCCGTCTCACTCTGCAGCACTCCTGATAACAGCAACATAAGTAGCTGCCCACCTATCTCGATATCGGCTTCCGTGATTATCTCACTGCAAAGTTCATTACGTCAACGAACAACGTACGGGTCTTAACGGTTACACAATGGCTTCTCCGGTGTAAAAAAAAAAAAGAAGAACTGTTCGCCGAAAATTCGCGATAAAAATTACTTTGAGACTGTTTATTAAATTCGGCTGACGTTGATGGAAAATTCGTTGCTTGGTTGAATAGACGTATCGGATTGCAGGTAGAAAATAATTGTTAAATTTGCTGAAATATCAAGAAAATAATGTTGCTAAATGATCTTTGTAATTGTATGCAGTTGTAGTTTGGGTATTAGTTTTGTTGGAATTAGATACGATCTGCAAGTTTGCTAATATAGAAAATATGAATAACAATGTATTTTTTATGTTCATTATAAACTTTAGTATAATTTTTAAAGCCCTTTTAGTGTTTCTTAAATCATTTCAAAATCGCAATATCATATTTTGAAAATAAAGTACTGAAATAATTCTTCCTGTCTCATGCATTTTTATTACATTTTGCTATTCACTTGATTATTCACGTAATACTGTTTAATTTGAAGCAAACCAGGGCTTTATGAAATATTGATTCTTCCCCTAACAACTTTTTTTCAATGAATGGGAAATAATATATTATTATATAATTCAAATTATAAAAGTATTCAAATGCGAATGGTGAACATATATAAAAATATGATGATCTCAAAAATCTTCATTTCAATTCTTATTCAATCAAATTATCATTATGTCAATTGTGGCATTAATTTAATAAAAAAAAGCCCAGGAACTTTTCTTAAAAATATGTCTGACTGTATCTTAATTATATCCACTTAATTACAAAATTCTTTAATAGCCCATTTTATGGAAATTATAGAACGACCGGCATCTTTGTTATTAAACATAATATTAGCAGTTTTGACATCCATTTTACGGAAAGCAAAAAGTTTTCTTTAAAGCATCCATTCCTCAACGTAACACAATAAATGTCTCCGAGTGCCAGCCATAAACCTTTATTATTGAACAAATAGAAAGCATTCATTGGCACACATTACTTGACCACCGTTGCCTTTGCCCCAGCTACACCTTATAATTTCTGTCCCGTATTAAAATTACATCCGGAGCATATCAATCGCAGCTAAATTCTATAAGATTGAGTGGCCCGAAAAAAGGAAAGAAATAAAGAGAGGGAGAGGAGAAAAAAAATTCGCTACTGTTGGGAGAAACGGCCGCGTAGTAAACGTCACGCCAAGAAGGATTTATGGGAGCGTCTGCCATTTGAAAATCGTTAAGCCTAGTATTGACAAAGCTTCCCTAACGCGCCCTGACGTGGATAGAGATATTTTTGCAGTGATCGAAACGGTGACGGTCGTAATTTATGCAGCAAGATCCTCCACCGATCAAAATGCATTCATCCCGTCGAATTGGAATTTTGGACGCATATGTTACACGTAAAGTGATACTGTTTTGTGGAAATTATACCGAACGAATTGAGTCGCGCAGGCGGGGCCAATTTCGCACGGGGCAATGTTTTATTTACGCGCGTTTCTATGGGCCAGTTGCCCGGCCGCGCGGAAAAACTAAACCCAAAATGCCGCTCGTAAACGTCGGCCCAACTAACGCAATTTAATTTCATTCGATAAAGGTTCGCTTATGGCGCAGGGGACGGCCATTTTACGCGCCGCGGCGACACATTTTAATAAAATCCCGAACAATTTCAAGCTCGGCAACATGATGAATAAGTAATTCGATACGAAGGAGCAAAAGATTTAACGTCGTCCTGTCGGCGGGGTAAAAATGAATAGCCGAATAGTCGGGGCGCATTGATTGGTTTTGAACCAACGTCCTGCGAAAGAGAAAAAGAAAAAAAAAAACAAAACAAAAAGAGATCCTGCAAACCGATGACTTACGACACATTGGCGGTGACTGGTTATTAGATTATTGGTCGCATCGACAGCTCATGCGTTGCTTGTGATATACCTAGAGGGCGGCCGAACGGGGACAGGGTGAATACTGAAGGGGGAAGGGGCAAGGGGGGGTAGGGTTAGACCACGGGTTGGCCAGGCCGGTACGCAACGCGTATGTACAAATACGGCCGGAGCGGCGAGTAGGGGGGGCCGCGGAGGGGGTCGAGTTGGCAGCGTGGCACAAAATGGGGAAACTGTGATAACGATAACGTACGATCGGCATTAGCTGGCGGCTTGCTGCGGCTGATGGATGCGCTAATTATCAGCAAGCAGGAGTTACAGTGTTATACGTTGTGCGGGGGCCGTCGCGCGCTCCAACGTTACCTATGCATTTCCGATAAAGGGCAGTATTGCCGCGACGCGCAAGAATCAGAAATATGTCGATTTCCGCGCGATATTGGCGCCCGGCGATTGCTTTTTCTTCGCGAGACGCGTACGAATTAAACAATCACAATCGGCCGGATGGAAGCGACCGTGCACGGCTATGACGGACGCGCGCCAGCCGTTTATTGCGTTTATTTCGATCGTTTTTAACGCGCGAGTCGACCGCGCGCAAGTCAAATAATTGAATAACAATTACAGGCCGTCGCCAGTTTGATAACGCAACACCGGGCGGGCAATCGCGTAATCACGCGCCGACGAATTATAAATGAAGGGTGTGCACCGAGAAAACTCAATTGCACCCCGCTTGAATGATGGCTAATTGGTAATGGTAATATTGAGTCGTTCAAATTGTTAAAGTTTGTTAACAATTGGTTGCAAGTTTAACTGCAGCTGACGGTTGGGGGATTTTTATTGCTCGTTGGTGATACGTGAGGTTACAGCTATTTATCTTATAAAGAATTTTACATTGATAAAAAGGAATTGTCCATGTTGATAGATTATACAGTTATACAGATTATAAATATCCGATGTAATTGTCAATGTAAAAAGTGTATTATACAAGGCGAGTATAATATGCTTGAATTTAAATAATATTGATATTTTCAGTATATTTTACAAGACTTAAGTAATATTTTTGTAATCAATATAATTATAAATGGTACCACCGACAGTTTTTATTTCAGGTATTCACACATTGCTGTATTTAGGCTGAACCATTTTTGCAAAATATGGTACAGAAAGTTCGTTGCCAATTTCCAATATCAATTATTGCTTGATTTTTCTAATTTTTAAATATCATTCTGAATTAATTTAAGTTTTTATACTATTAAAAAACAGATATTGTATATGATTGTCGAATAACAATTTCACTATTGACATCCTCTACCTTCAGTTAACTTTTAATAGGACAATCATCATATACCTATTGTTACAAAATATGACCTTAAACATCTGAACATACATTTGTTCGCATGACCTTTAATACGTTACACATATTTATAGAAACTCCAATAAAATTTCTCGCCCAGGTTACGAATGTTCTTTTAATCGCTGTTAATTGCAGTCACGCTACAGTTACAATTTAAAGCACCCGGCCCGTTACCACTGCTTTTGCAGGGATAATTTTAAAATTCCAAATGGCAACGGCAACAATTCAAATTGCCACACGTTACCATTCAAATCGCCACCCCTTTGCGAATCGGTTTTCTCAGCGCAGCCTCGCTGAACAAAATATAACCACGATACGTTCAATAACTCAAGCGAAGGCGCGCGACCGCATCGTCGCATAATGCGTGACAAATAACGCGTCATAGATTCGCAACCGTGCCCTCGGCCGGCCGACGATGAGCCACTGTCCATCAGAGCGGGCGCGCCGTCCAGCCGCAGTTTGAACATTTAACGTCGGAACGCGCATATACATAACCATCCATTGCCCGCCCCCTCCACCCCCGCGGCCGCTTCGGATTACAAGCGAAGTACCACCAATAGGATAAGCACAAACACACAGTCGCAAAACGCCAAATAGAGGCGGCCAGGGTACGTACGTGCGCGCGCGCGCGTGCGAGCATTGCGATCCGTCAGAGCGGGTAAACCGAAAGCATAAATTTAATGGGTTTCATCCCTCCTTCTTTAAGCTTTATGGCGCCACCGAATTTCCCATTAAATAAACAAGCGCCATGTTCATTACGGGCCGGCCTCGATCAGCCACCGTACCGCTCACGTACACGCGCGCGCAACCCGTCGCACCTGTGTTGGCCCCGTGCAAATGTACCACGCGCGCACGTACGACCGTATGGATAGGTGTTGGGTATAAACGACGTACTACGTGGTGTTGCATTTGTAGCCGGGGCTAGGTTGCATCCAGTGGCTTAGACCGCGGCTTGTGGTTGCCAGAGCCCCGGCCCCTGTATGAGTGCGAATAACCCCGGCGTACGTGTACACGGGGCCGGCTGAGCTACGACCGGCTGTGAAATTAAACACTCCAAGAGGTCAGAGTACGCGACACATTCCCTCGCACCCGAATTCTTCCAAGAAACGCTCCATTAGTCACGTGACTCCGCGTAACGCTCCGTTACCGCCAATTAATCATCCGTGCGGGACCGTAAATCAAACACCCCCCCCCACCCCCCTCCTCATCACCCACCCCCGAAATTTCGACAATCTGATTTATTAAACGTGCCAGATTTGTATCCGCGGCACGACGATTGTTATTGCAATTCAAACTCGTCCGCCATTAAATTCGTATTCCAATAACTATTAATAATTATTGGGAGGGAGGGGGGGGGTGCAGAACCGTTACGTGTAAGTGGCGTTTGGTAGGCACCCAACCACGGTCAGCTCGCACTGGTGCAATATTTTCCCGGGGTCCGGGATAAAAGTTAAGGGGGGTGCGCGTGCGGCGCCCAAATAATTCATCAATTAAACTTCCATCTGGTGTAATGCAAAACACTTTTATCGCGGGGATTTATTTCGACCAAGGAAGGAAGCTAAGGAAAGTTCTTTTGTAACTTGGCGCAAGCACCGCAACCGTAGCCGTTTCATCCCTTTTTAGTCCCCCCCTAATTGCCAAATTTTCTTCCGACTTAATTTAGTACTATAATTACTTCCTACCCTTTTCCGAGGGCCGTAGCATTCTGATGGTTACTGGGAAAGGACGGCTTACCCTTTATTTCGCCTCGCCTTCTTAACAGAATGCAATCCTTTGCCAATATTTTCGTGCCTGATGTAAGATACGCACCCCCGGGCGTTGACAATTTTCTTTTTTTTTTTTTCTTCAGGGAGGGGGCAAATTAACTGACAAACTTTTCGTTGCGATTCGACTTTTCGACGAATAAATTTCCTTTTATTGTTTAGCCGCGGATAATTAACAGTGAAGTCAGGTTTTTAACTATAAAATCGCTTTGTTTAAAGCTTCGTCGTCAAGGATAATAATGCACCGAGAGAAATTTACTAGTACATTCTACTAATTTATTAAATACATTTGAACAAATGTTAGAAGTAAAATGTCCTTTTCATGAATGGAACCTGTTACTTTGGTCCCAAGTCACGCATTTTACCATTATTCTACGCCGCCCCTTAAAATAATATTGGTCGTTGTCAAACACCAATGTGAGTGAGAAAGGGGCGTGGACTAAATTTTGTCCAGTCACAGATATTTCTAAAGTAAAATGTATACAAAGTTGGAACAAAAGTTGGAACAAAACTTATCATACTTTACACTCACAAAACTGTCTATTTAAGAGTAATAGAATCTTCTTATATTAAATAGGGATTCCATTCAATATATGGACAAAACTAAATTCTATTTATAATAAGAATACATTATTCTTACAAAGCATATA
>JABFPN010006817.1:0-11070 GCA_022817305.1 Leptoteleia sp. ZL-2020 | reverse complement strand
TAAAAATTGTTATTCCATATAGTTTTGTGCAATATGACATTCTGTCTTATGAACGGCATAGGTTAGAGACACTGAATATTGACACCTAATAAACAAAAGATCAGTCAAATTTGTATAGGTGTTTTGAGTAAACGATTTTGTCAATCTGGACAGAATTTCCGCGTTTATTTGACCAGAAGTTCGTAACCATATAAGTTTATCTACTATGTCTAAACCATTATTTTTCGTGCGAAAGGCAAGCTTGAGAAAAAATTGTTTCGTTCATTTTACACCACGCATACACACACACACGCGCGCGCGCGCGCGCGGAAGTTAAAAACATAGAAAGTATTTACAGTGCCGAGTCAAAGAATCATTTCAAAGCATTATTCAAATGGAGCGAAGTTAAACTGTATTGTATTTTTCGATCTATAAAATATGTAAAAATAATAGGATTAAATTTCAGCGTCCGATAAATTTTTAGTGCACGCGCAATAAAACGGCGCGATAATTTACTGCTTTTAACATAAAATTGAGGATTTTACTAAATATTTTAGTTTTCGTAAACGTACTTTCTCCCTCGGTTTAACGCGGAGAATATTATATAGTACTTTGCATAGTACTTTTATCCACATTAATTTTAAAATCCTCCATTCTTCTTGCTTTATAAGCGCAAAAAGCGTCACATTTTATATTATGTAGTATGAAAAGTAGTAACTTTTCTGTGTGTATAATAATTTCGTAACTAACATTTCATTTGAATGAGAGATATCATTTAATTTTATTTTCACTTTATCAACGCTTTATAGGGGAAAAAAACGAAAGATTGTGAGAACTATACTTATATTGTATAGTTCTCATTTTGTATATATATATATTTTTTCATTCTTACATTGTATATATATTTTCCAAATTTGTTTTTTTTTGTTTTTGATATCTCAATCATTTTCAAGTTTTTCCCCCTCCATAATTATATTAGATATTAGATATATATATATATATATATATATATATATATATTAGATATAATTATATAGATTACGTTTATAGTTATTTTAAAGGTAATGTTCAAAGTACACAAGGAAATATTGTTCAAGTAACTCATTTGTGCATTGAATTAGTTCCACAGTAATGCATAGTTGATCGACGTTGGATATCATTGTAATGTCTACGCATTTCATGACTTAGTGATTATTGGATTTGTACCATATGTGCTTAAGTCTAATAATTAAATGGCTACACCAGGAGACTAAGTGGTAATAGGGATAACAATTCAGATTGCAAGAAAGCGCATTAAAGTAAAGATTTTAATATTTCAACTGGAATTACGTTTGGAATGGCAATAATTTTTGTTGCCACCGAAACGGCGAATCTTTATCTCTCGAATTTGCGTTCATTGATATTTGGTACCGTTCAAGTGCGGCATAAAATTGTTCGTACAAGCAAACTAAAAGAATTTTATACATTCCATTGTTCAATTTATTGACGTTAAAATTTCCATGTAAAATTTCACTTTATTAACGGTATCATTTGTAGGCAAATTAACGGTCTTTTCGTTCATCCACGATCGATTCTTATCCAATTCGTCGAAGGGTTAATTCTTTAACCTTGGATTTACGAATGAATGTTCTAATATTTATCATTTTCAATTACGTTTTTATTCCGTCGCTTGTATAAATACAGAGAAGGAAATGAGGTGAACATTTAATGCAACAATTAAGCGTGTGAATTATTAATAGTAATCATCTTTTAAAATATTCTATTTACCAGAAATCTGTCTTCTTTATTCGTGCAAATATTCACTTAAATTTTCGTTAGCTGTACAATAGCGTTCAACCCAATTTGCCGGCATAATTAAATTAGGTATATAGTTCTGTGCCCAAATATCACAATTCACACGTAGAATATAAACGACTGGATTTCATTGGTATTATATATAAAAATAAATTTGCCATATGATTTTAAGTAAAACACAGTATTTGCCGAAATTGTTGTATTTCATTTAGCGAGCATTATTAGTAAACTTGTTATTTTGCCATGTATCTATTTACAAAAGTTCACGCAAAAATAGATTGCTAATAATTTAAAATGTCATAGTATGTCGTGCCGACGGGTCATGTTTTAACGCTATTTTCAGCAGTTTAAAGACTAAAGTATTTAAAACGAGCATCGCGGGTCTTGAAATTCAACATACCTCATTGACAAATTTAACGAGCATTTCACAAACGTGTCGCATTTAGGATCCTTATCATTATAACCGTTCTTCCTCTAACCGCTTTAATTTCTTTTTGTGCCTCCTTTGACTCCGAAACTAAAAACAGCGGCGTTGGAAAAAAAATAACGAAATAAACGAATCCGAGAAAAATGAAAAATTCTCATCGCGAAATTATCCTATAATTTTAACCGGACTGGATTATCCACCGTATATATCTCTTTTAGCACCTGTTGCCACTAATTTAACTTGATCTTCAACATCACTTGAATTGAATGATGCCTCGCAGTTACCATCAGTCTCTTACAACCGTTTCTCTGACCCTCCGATGGATACTTTGAAGGCTCCAATCCAGACACCTGAAAATCAAAATATCTTAATCTTAATTATCACTTGATTGATATTTCATAATGTCACAATGAACGTAACATTACTTTGGGGGTGATTTACTTCGACATTACGTGATATCGTAGTAATTTTCTAAGTTAGTAACAAGTGGAAATCTAGTATGGAACTCTATGTGGCTCTGATTGGTTTTCCACTGTTAGGGAACAATTAATGAGTCCATGTCAATCTTAAATGGCTTTAACTGAGTTATTCTGATATGGTCCTGAAATGGTTTCCACGTTATTGCCACTATGGTGAAATGTGGAATATCTGATAAGGCTCTGACTAGTAACCATTTTTTGGACTAATCAAAAATGAAAACCTGATTAGTGCCTGGTTAATTCCTTGTTGCTTGGGGTAGCTTTGGATGCCATATTACATCAGGTTCAAATTCAGTGTACTTAGTCTCTTATATGAAACCAAATTCGGGAGTCGTATAATTAGGATATCCACGTTCCACCCATATTAAGGCCCTGTATGTGTTTAGGTCATGCCTAATTTTCTTTCTACTTGGTATATATATCAATGTTCGTACTCTGCAAGTATTTCAGTATGCACGAGAGTTATGAATATTTGACAAAAGCAATACAAATTCAAGGGACTACTATTTCTCATATATGGCTCAAAGATTCTGTTTCCAATAAAAAAAGAATGTTTCTCAACTATCTATGACATTGTTCATCACAACAAAAATGACTATAAAAAGTGATTGAGTGCGTTTTCCGATCAATAAGTCCATAAATCCTTGCATTTGCGCGCGGCAAACATATAAACTCTTTTACAGTTTCGCTCGCTAGAACTGCCCGATAGTTTTGAAATTTGCATATTTTCATTTTCCTCTTTGAAACTAAACGCATCTGTATTCGATGTGAATTCGTTAAATTAACGTACCGCGTCTCCGCGGGAAAATCTATCAGGCCGTCCTTGATTCATAATAATGGCGGGAGCGTAACTGCGGGCAAAATCAGGCAGTGAGACGTTAAAGTGAAATATTTAATTAATTTTCAGTAATTTGACAATGACATATCAGGGTCTTTGGGTTTTTCTAATTAATGTATCGGGCATTAAATTCTGTGATATGATAATTTCCTGTTTCGAGTTGAAACGTTAGCGTATAAAATTGTTTAAAATTCTTTTCTTAAAAGCGGTAACATTTATTCAGAGTTTAACGTATAATTTAAACAATATTAAAAAGTACGATATTATGTTTTTTTTCAGCGTATATGGCGATGTTAATTAAATAATAATACTATAAATATAATTGAGAAAATCAATGAACTCGCATCCGGTAGAGTTCTATCTTCTTTTTTTTTTTGCTTTACAATGCTTTCAGTTTAGAAATTAAATTATGTCAAGTATTCATTTTTGTATAGGGTGATAGAAAGGAAATATAAGGAAATTGGTATAATATTCTAACCATATGTGCATTTAATAATCTTCATATATGGAAATCAATCATAGCCATATATCTACCATATGTATGGTCCATATGTAGATTAAGGAAAAACATATATAGCCATTCTTCATCAAAAAGTATCTGGGCTTAGTCTTTTTTTAGAAACTTTCTACATTTTCATAATTAAATATAAATATTTAGATATGAAATAATTCGCCACATTTAAAGATATTTTAAATATTCTTCATATTCGCAATTTACAGTTTAAAAGCTTAAAAATAATTTAATCACGTTATCAAAATTTTCCTAAACATAAATTTAATGATAAAAATTATTAAAAGAGCTGTTATTTATTTAACAACGCGGGTGTACATTTTGTAGTAGTACATAATGATAAATGTACGAGATGAATGAATTATTTCTGACAGAGAGTCTCGTGTCGTGTGAGAATATATTATGAATATAAATTTTGTGTATCCACATGTGTGCGTATATGTGTGTACAGTGAAGAAAATAATGTCACAAGATGTAAATTCGCGAAAATATACTCTTAGAAAGGAAATTAAATTTTAGCAAAACCCTTTAAATATAAAAGGATTTCCTTCAAATTCTGAATAAATCGCGTTAATTTTAATATTTCCTTTTAACTCTGAAAGAAATTTTTTAAGGTTTTCCTTTCAAAATATAAAGACAAATGTTTAGCGAAATATTATATTATATTCAGAGCCAAATTATCATACCATAAAGAAAGCCACTATTACAGGAAATTGTTTCGGACGGAAAATTGTTTAAACAATCGATTTTCTCGAAAATTCGTTAATATTTAGAGAGTTTATAATATAATTGTTTTGTTCCATAAAGTGTTGGAATTTAATTTGAAAAAAAAATTACATAGTCAATGTTAACTGAATTTCAAATGAATCCCAGTACATTATTTATTCATTTACTGGAATAAAATTTTTAAGAAATAAAAAATGTAGGTACGAAAATATCATCGCGATGAATTAAAGAGAAAACAATTAAACATACAATGAGGCGTGATTAAATGACTGACAATATTTTTCTATCCTGTGGTATCACTTTTCATTACTGTTTATTACCTGTATAGCATTTATTCAATTTAAAGCGACTCTTTTATCCTCAATTGGCAAATGAAGTTAACCAAATATTCGGAAAAGAAGGACGCAATAAGGTAATCGGCGTGAAGCCGTAAAAAAACAATGCAAGTACGCTTTTGCATGCAAAAAGATAGAGTATTTTCAGTGTTTGATGTGCAAAAACAAGAACTTTGAGAGGTTCCATCTACGAATGAAAAACTCTAATACAAACAATTAATTGTTAGCATTGCTTATTACTAAAATCTTTAGTGAAAATAAGTACTTATACGTAAAAATAAGTGAAACGATTGTTTTGTCACTGTTTAATAAGCTGAACGCATAATGACATCTATACATTAGTAAAAATGAAACATATTTGGTCCATATACGTTTTAACAATTTCACATTACTTTAATATAAGAAAATAAAAACATTATATATAGCGATAATTGATATAATATTCTATTCATATATGCTTTTAATAATTCAATTCGTGTTTAAAAGCGTTTCCTTCTTCGGTCCCATTGGAATTTTAATTTTAATATTTCCCAAAACATTTATCTTCTTTACAAAGCGTACAAAATGTTATGAGCAACTACTTATGATTTATTTCGACGAGCATGATAAATATACTGTCGCGATGTATGAAAATGCGTTTAGACACGTGTACTATTTTATTCAATTTTGAAAAGTTATTTTATTACGAGGCGTTTGTCTTAGTGTCTGTCGAAAGTTTAATCCTCCTTCTATCAAAATATTAGCCTGCCAAGTTCTACGTGTGGCCCGCGTGTGCGGTTAACGGATAAAACATTAAAATATGCGGTTAGAGTTTACGTCTAGACTCAACAAACAAAATATACAACAATGGTAATTCCTTTGTATAATGAAAATGTTGACTTACTCGTTCTGCTGAATCTTCGCGAAGATAAGATTAATAAAAAAAAGAAAAAAAAATGCAGCTACATACATCTGATTATTTAAAAGTAGTTCAAAAATTCAAATTATAAAAAAGCAACGAACACTATGATTTAATGTGTTAAATTAAAAGCAAATATAATAATTTATATTCCAATATTTCAATATAAAGAATTGAAATAAATGAAGAAAAACTGAAACAACCTTTCATTTTATTATCGACTTTCAAATATTTATCATCAGTTTATAAAAACATAAATCATGAATTATCGACAACTTTTGTTTCTGATTATTCGAATTATTGGAAGAGACGTTAGCTTCTATTATGGTATAATTAATTTCCGGCAATTAAAAATTTCATTCAAATTACGAATGTAAATGTGAGATACTGCATATATGAAAAGAAAAATAGTATAATGTAACGAGGGTAACATTAAAATAACATATAATAAATTGATTTGGCTGTTTTCAACTATGCAAATATGTTCACAAAGTTACATTAAGTGTAAATACAACCGTGATTTGTGACGAAAATTTAAATTTCATGTTTAGATATTCATCCGGCTCTATGATGTATAAATATTTCTGCAGTCATACATTAGTTTCCTCCATATAATATGTATGTCTTTACCAAAGTTTCCTGTTATTTCAAGCTGCATACATTGAGAAAAATTATATAATAACATTTGATGTATTGTTAATAACTTGCGGATATACCCGCACTTTAGAATCAAGTGCTGATAAATTATATACGCTTTAATAAAACATTTTCATATTTTGTGTTCAGTAATTAATTTAAAAATATGATAAATATATTTAAAGTTGACCCTAGTAAAAATGAAACATATACGGTCGATGTCCATGTATGAATTTCCTTTTTATTTCCTTATATGAAATTGTTAAAACATACATGGACTATAAATATTTCATTTTTACTAGGGATTTATTCAATAATATTGAACTTACCATAAACAATTAAAAGAAATTTTAATTTAATTTGCAATTTATTAGGAGCTAGATAACTTTGTCTGTTTCCAGTAAACCTGACGATTTAATTAATGGAAAAAGCGGTTATATTTAACAATTTTCACACTAAATTGTCCTACCATATTGAATAATAAATAAATAAAAAAAAAAAAAAAATGAAAACCGTTTTATATGGAAATTTTGAGAAACAACGTTTCTCAGTTGTTAAAATAATATAACGGAATATATATTTTGATTTTTAAACATAGAAGAATTTAAATTGTAAAACATAAGCATTACCAATCAATAACTTTTCAACAAGGGAAGTTTAAAAATAAATCACAACGTGCTTACTAAGTTTTACCCGTGTCGGCGCCTGTGTATGTGTATTAGAATGAAAACTGTGCAACGGAATGTTGTATTTTTATAGATTAATATTTGACTTCCGAAATAAAAAAAAAGGAAAAAACTTTCCGAAAGTGGCGCGTTTTAAATTTCTATTATGCCATTTTTGTAAAATAAAGGGAAAAAGTCTTCGACCAACCTCAAGCCAGAATATTTTCCATGCACATTTTCCCAAACAAGGTGATGAAATTTTGATGTAACTGCGCAAAGTAACTGTGTTAGCAGGGTAGTTACTGCTAAAGTTTGAAATTACTACTACTTTCTCTAAAACTAACTTACAAGTGAATATTTGCCGACTAATTATTATGAGGAATACGTCAGTAATGAAGAATTTCTTGAATTATGCTTATTAATTTATTATTAATTTATAATTGGTATGTAATTTTTAACTAATGTCAGTTTATTTAAATATCTCGTTTGTATGTAAATGAAAGTTTCATTTGTTCGCATGCAGTCATGAGAAACATTTTTCTTCTTTTTGAAAGTTGTTATAATTTATTAAGAATACTTTTTTATATGTACATCGAATTATTACAAATCAGTCAATCAAAAATTTAACTCTTGTTACGAAATATCTTTTGAAATGTAGTACTTCTATGAACTTATTCAAAGTGAAATAAAAATCTCTATTAAGAAAATAAATAATTTGCTCAAAAGAATATTTCTATGACTTATTATTATAAGTAATATTTGTGTAATAAAACTTTTTTATTATTTTTGCTAATAAGCAGCTAGTCTGAAGAAAATATTTCTGTATTAGGCCACAAAATATCATTTCTAACTAATATAAAAAAAAGTAATTTTTTAATTTATGTAAAAACTATAATTGTGAAACTAAACTAAATTAATAAAAATTACAACGTATATTTTAGAGTAAAGAGCTAAGTTTAATTACATTTATTATATAGACTTAAAAAAGTCCAATTACTTCAATTTCTTAACATTAAAAATTTCTCTTTCTCGGTGCATTATTATAAGGATAGATTCATCAATGCGAATTAAAACCATTTTATGCTAACCAAATAAAGGATAGATTTTTGTTGATCAGAATCTTAAGTAGATTTTAGTTTAAAAAAAGTTTAGATTATGAGTCTTTTAACGTAATTTCAGTTAATATGATGGATGAAATGTTTTCTTATTGAAATTTTAAGGATTCATCAATAATTGAAACGGTGATGAATTCTTGGCTTTTGGGTAATGAGAAGGAACAACGAAAATATATAAATGAAACTTTTTCCTTTGAGTCTAATATTTATGCGAGCATTAAAAACACAGAAAAGCTTAATTTTTCCAAGAATATAATCAGCCTTTATGTTTTCTGTTGCACACTAAGGAATAGATTATCTTCATGTTACAAATGTTAAAATTTCATATTATAATACAAGTTTTGCGTGGTCACATTTTCCACTGTATGATACTTCTCGTTTCAATATTAGTGTTATCTTAAACATAGGATAAGAATAATCATATGTGACCATATATGAAACTGATATAATATATATTTAAAAATATTGCACGAAGTATGAAATAGTACTCTAAGCAAACATAAAATTGAATAAAATAATGATAAATTAAGAAGTAATAAATATCTGCAATGAACATATTTCCTCCACTATTTGTATAGAAAATTTAATAAACCCAGTTCTGAGCTTCTAGATCCCCACTGTGAATAGCAATTTATTATTTAGAAATTTTCAAATTGAATCCCCGATCCGTCCGTTCATAGGAGATTGTTGGATTATCAATCCAATTTCAATGTTTTATTAATTTACATTAGAAGAAACAAAAACGATTTAATAAATTATACTTCAGTGCAGTGCCATTTAAAAGACTATTTGTACAAATACATTCTATAATAATTCAATTTTTAATCTCTATTTTATTTATATTATTATCGAAATATTTTCATATATTGACCTTACTTGACAGCTTTTTACAATCCAGTAATTTGTTTCAACATTTTTGTATTTTTTCAATTTATTTTGCACCGGTTACGATATGCCTGGCTCGTGCGTTGAATGTTAATTATTCACATATAATAAATGAGAAACAAAGCATGCCGAGTTCTCCGGAAATCTTTTTGAACTTTTACAGCAGCCTGACAAACTTCCCGAAAGTTGTCGTTGCAAAAGCTTGGCTCAAAAATTCACTTCCAATGATTTCATAAATTCTCGTAACTGGTTAACATTAGTTGATCTGGTTTTAATAACTTGTCGCTTCATTTCATATCGCGGAGAAGTTTGATAAAGTTGAAATTGGAAGTCTGCGATGACAATTGGAGATTATGATGATAAATGATTGTTTTTATTACATCTTTCATTTTTCCCCCTCCTTCTTGTGAAACAGCTTCGAGTGGAATGATATAACAAAATCCTTGCGTCACGTGACATAACCCAAATAAAAGTTTCAATCAGGCTAAAATATGGCCTGGATAGGACAACCGTACTTGTTGATCATTTGTAAAGTGTAAGAAAAAGATATCAGAACGCAATTTTATACTTATTTTTTTACAACAATAAGAGTTTAATGTGGTCCCGATCAGGCAAATAATATATTACTGAATATTCATCAGGCCATGATCAGGTCATTATTAAACCCCGATCAGGCTGACCCGATCAGGGCCCTAACATACTTAGGGCAAATCCGATTCAATTTCTACTTGGTTAATTTACAATCGGCATTTAATAACGCAGTTTCATGGAAGGACAACTGCAAATAAACAAATACCTCGTCCGATAGCTGTGCGGGCATAATTAATGTATGATTACGCGGTAAAACCTCGATAAAGGCGAGCGAAGGAACTCGACGGTACGCGATACTGAAATTATATTCAAAGTGATGTGTATTTTGTTGGGGCCGAATTAAGTTTGCGAGCGCGCAACGCACCATCCCTTGTAATTATACGTTTTAACTCGCGCCGAGCTGAATCAGCCTAAATTATATGAAACTTTTCCGCTACACTTTTCACCCGGCATATTCTCCTTCAGATTTGCGCACGTCCTATGAAACCTAATAAAGCAACAACCGCGTAAACAATTCCTCCCCGGCCAATAAAGCTGCTTATAAATCATTCACAAATTTCGAACCACAAGTTCAACGAATTGTCGATTACTTATTAAATCCCATTGCGTTCCATTTCTCCGCGAGGAATAAAAAAGATGTTTCGTAGCTTCTAGTATGTGTATGTTTAAGCTAATCATATTTTATGGTTGGCAATGAACTAGTATACCGAGTATGGTTGGGGTAATAATACGAAATTGCTTGAAGCTATTTCATTCATGTAAACACACTGCAAGATTAAGGCAAAAAAATGAGTGTTATTGTATTAAGCATCCGATGTAAACTTCCACATATATGTCTCATGTATGTCCCCCTTATATGTCCTATATATGCAACATATATGTCACATATACGATGTGTATTGAGAAAATATTTTGTATATGTTATTCCATGCAAAAATTATATTCTTATATATATACCCATACAGAAAAAAACGATCGGCCCGATATCGGCCCGATATCAAAGACCGTCGGCAAACCGTCAGTTTCCTAGCATGGAACTGCATCAAAATGAAACGGTGGTTTAGCTTGCCCCAATATAAGTTCATAATATCAGTCTAATATCATGAAAAGACATTGATCTGATATCGGTTTCAAACATAACTCCAGTATTCGAAAAGAATGTTGCTCTATCGTTTCCTTCTAATATCGGTC
>JABFPN010006816.1:0-11072 GCA_022817305.1 Leptoteleia sp. ZL-2020 | reverse complement strand
TATGCAATAGCACAAATTAGAACGATTGGGGTTCTATGAATCACACTGAAATCTTAATTTTTTTTTCTCAGCTCAATAGCACACGTCTACACCAGTGATCCCAGATCGTGGGTTTTTGGGGCGATGTCACGTGACGCTTGGGATAAAATGACAGTGGCACCCAAAACATTATACATAACTTCTTTATTTATAATTGTTAAGTGCCAACTGCAATAAAAATGTGTATTAAAATTAGATATAATATAAAATTTTTGTTTACATAAACATATAAAAACAATAAATGGATTTTTAGAAATGTCATTGATTAAAGTTTTAATACACGTTTGTGCATTTGAATAATTTTTACTAACTTCTCATTTATTGGGAATGAAATGAAAATAAGTCTTGTGATTTTTCTAACAGATTCTTGTTTTACAATTATTCTAGATTTTTTTAAACAAATTTATTGTGATCATTAGCTTTCATTGTGAAATTTCATTATGAAATTTATATACTATACATTATGAAATTCTATAAAATAACGTGACACTTTAACCAGGGTAGGGAACTTTCATATGAATTTTATTTGATTTAAAATAAATTGCATTCAAAATGCTTTTCCTGAGAAGCATACATCAACTACATTACCAACTCCTACGATAAGATAGTTCGTAAATACACGCAGCGCCACTGTCATTTTATCCCAAGCGTCACGTGACATCGCCCCAAAAACCCACGATCTGGGATCACTGGTCTGCACCTGTTCGCTTTGCAACCGGAACTCTCATTAATTCAAGTTAAGGAAGGAATTGTAATACTTACTATATTGTGCCAATATAAACATTTATTCAAAACATTCAAATATTTTTTATTGCATTTTCTCATTAGAAACACTAAAAACAAAAAGTAAATAAAAATAGTATTATTACTATGTAAATATTACTATATAATTATTACTATGTTATTACTATGTAATAACCATAAGGAAAATATACACTTTTCTTTTTTTGATTGAATGAACAATAGACGACTATTCTAAATTAATAAAGTACTCCCTTAACGGAAAAATTAGTCGAGTATTACTTTACATTGTGTTTCTGTCTTAATTTATACATATGACTTTTTCATCTAATATCTGCTCTTAATTTAATATATCTTGTTAACTAAGTGTTAATCACTGTGATACAAATGTGAAAAAAAAATTTAGAAATGTATTGTAAAACCATCATCGTCTTATAGTGTACTGATGCAATGATGATCAGGTCAGTAATTTTTATTACTTTTTTTATTTTGGCATTGCAATATTAATGAGTTAATAATGTAAATTTGTTTTACATTAAATTAAATTAAATTAAGAGAAATCAAATTATTCGGCTTTTTAAAATGGAATCGCAATCTACCGGAATTTTTATAAAGATAGGACGTAATTTTATACTCATTAGTTTAAGACAATGTAATATAAATATTTAATATTCACTCACCGAATGCGTCATCACTGTGTTACTGCTTCATTATGTCACTACTACTCCCGCTTCACACGATATTATAACGGCACTACTTTAAGACGTCACTAAGCAACACAATAGTAATAAATACTTAAAAATATTTCTATGTTTGTCTCTAAAAGTATGTATATACAATATAATTTAGGAAAATTAAAAAGTATTATATTATACGAATATAATACTAATAATTTTAAAATTGAGCAAAAGCAAACAACAGCAAAAAAAATAGTTTGATTGCTTAGAAAATAGCACTCAGAACAATACCAAAAGTATTTATTGCTATTGCAAAAGACGACACAGTTACTTAGGCTTCATTTGGTTGTTATGGTAAAAGCAAAGCAATGTTTTCATTGATAACAAAACAGTTAAGTGTTTTGTTTTGATTTTTTAAGTCACGGGAATAAATTTATATTTTTATATTTTGTATTTCAATGCGAAAATGTGTTATAATTTGTCTTTTTTTCAAAATAAAATGTTCTTAAATTATTTTTAATTGATTTAAATTTTATTTTATTAAATAAATAAGTTTAAGTTTTTTGCCAGTCGACTTTAGAACACATGGCCTTTCATTCTTAAAATGAACTTGCTTTTCCCAATAACAACTGTAACTTCACGTTGCGCTTTGCTTTTTAAGAATAAGTAAGAAATTATTTCTACTGATGTAATCATTTTAATGACTTCTAAGTTACTGACCGTCTATTTCAGTAATGAAAGTTCAAACTTTGTAACTGGAAACTTATAATTGAAAGTTTATTAATTTCAATAATAATTAAAATAATAAATTTATCATTCATGTTTTATGCTTTCTAAGAAGCACATAAGGAAGAGGCAGCGGCGCCCGGAGGTCGCGCTACACTCATCTAACAACGATAAAAACCAACGTCTTTTGCATATTTTTACGTTTATTAGAATCGAACAGAAAAAATATTAGAATAAAATATGATTACATACAAAATTTATTACATCATAAAATATCTTAATTTTAATTACATCAAATTTGGTTTGATTGTTTCAAGTTAAATCAAACATACCAAATCTGATTATAATTATCAAGAGACGGTGAATTTTAATTATTGGTACACGAACACATATTTAAACTTTATATTATAATAATTCGAATATGAATATATTTACTTTTAACAGTTTAATCCGTTAATGTTAATTAAAAAATGAATACATAAATAAACGGAATTAAAAACTGCTTAAATACTATTTCGGCTGATGGAATATCCATGATATATCAATTCAAAATGAAATTAAAAAAAGAAACATAAATATTATATTTCTATCATTAAGTTTGGTTATAAAATAGTTTTATAAAATCAAAATTTATCCGCATATACATATAACTATACAAAATTTGTTTATTATCGTTATTCCAATGTCAATATTAAGAAAAGAAAAATAAAGGGGGCGGGGGGAACAAAACAAAAGAAAAGTATAGAGAAAAAAAGAATTACAACAGAGTAAGTTATACACCGAAGAAAAATTAACCTCTATAAATACATACGCAACTAGAACAAATAGATTATTTTTCGGCAAGATGCTTTTCTTACATATTTAATAATCGTTTGTTATTCACACACTCATACATACGTGCGCACACATACTTGCACGCGTACTTGGCGGTTTTATAATATTCGTATAAAAAGAAGGGATTAAATGAATACGAGTCGTAACGAGAGGATTCGCATTAATCTGGCAGAATATGCTTTTTTTTACATCCTACTCTGAATTAATCATACCGTATCTGTTTTTACGTTTTTCAATTTCACAACATTTGTTCAGTTTGTAGTTTAGAACACTTTAAAATGATGGCGCTTTTATGTAGTGTTTAAAAAAAATATACCATGTATCATTTAAAAGAGAACTCCATAAAATATTTGAGTAAATTTAAACTTATATGTCCTAATTATTTATAAACAATGTAATTTCATTCGTATTAAAAAAAATTCGCTTTATGTGAAATGTCATTCTTTGGCGATTTCAGATGAATGTAACCTCCTTATTAATATATATCTTTAAATAGGTTTTGAAAATAAAATTAATTTCAGAAAAACGCAATGAACGTCAACAGTTGGATAAGTTTGGAATGTTTTAAATTAGTATTTATGTTTTGCAACTCTTCTCAAAAAGCTCTCTTTTGGAAATAGATTTGAATCGAACATCTAAAATTTGATGAAACCATTTCCAAAAGACAGCTTTCAGAGAAGAATTGTAATACGTAAAAACTAATTTAAAAAATGTTCTGTTTAATTGTTACGTACGTTGCGATTTTCTTAAAATAATTTTTATTTTGTAATATATTTAAAGATATGTATCCTTAAGGAGGTTATGTTTATTCTTAGTTTGCCATCGAGTGACGATACATCTTAACTCCACATTTAGTTATAAGCAAGTCCTACGTTAATTAACATACGATTTTAATGTGTTCTAAAATGGAAACAAAAATAACTGTAATTGTATTGTGCAGTTATATGTTAGGACAGCAGAATTCGTTGACAGCTATGCAGTCGCAACAGAATAAAAGGCCATTGCGCTACACATAGTTATTATTTTTTTACTATTATTATCAAAACCTGTGGAGTGTTCTTATAATATTCATAGAAAATATTCTCTTTTACTTTCTTGAAAACACTCGAATATATAAAGAGAAAGATACTTTTATTATTATTTAATAATAATGGTGTCATTCGATTAAATAATAAGAAATACAATAAATAATTAAAAAATATTAACGTATATTAACTGAATGTTTGTCCATTAAATTTAAATTGGGATTGTACACGGAAAAAATTTTGGTACGTTAGACGCACCAAGTAATGCATCAGTTATACCAAATGCCGAGACATACGGCTTACTACATTTCGTACGTCTGATGCCCCAAAAAATAGGCAACAGCCGTACCAATTCAGCGCATGCGTCGCACTAATGCATAGTATGTCTGCTCCCCGTTTTGTCGTCCGTTATTTTAGTACAGGTGCTGCCCCAAAATTGGGATATCTGTCGTACCATAACCTCAGTATGTCAGACGTACCAAAGGAAACGCGTCTAACGCACCAAAATTTTTTCAGTGTACAAGCTTTAAACCGTACGCTGGGAAAAAAGCTGGGATAAAAATTATACTGTAAGTAAAAATAGGAACAAATGACACCTTATAACCTTTTTTAAAACTGTATGTTAAGTATAACAAGAAAATGTCATTTCTTCCTTTTTACTTACAGTATACACGGAAAAATTTTTGGTACGTTAGACGCACCAAGTAATGCATCAGTTATACCAAATGCCGAGACATACGGCTTACTACATTTCGTACGTCTGATGCCCCAAAAAATAGGTGACAGCCGTACCAATTCAGCGCATGCGTCACACTAATGCATAGTATGTCTGCTCCCCGTTTTGTCGTCCGTTATTTTAGTACAGGTGCTGCCCCAAAATTGGGATGTCTGTCGTACCATAACCTCAGTATGTCAGACGTACCAAAGGAAACGCGTCTAACGCACCAAAATTTTTTCAGTGTACTAATTTTTATCCCTACTTTTTTCTTAGTGTATAGTGTCTTTTATTACACGGAGAGAAAGGATTAATAACAATTACTAACATTCTCAGTTAATAAATTTTATGTATAACAAAACAAATACAGTCGACTTCCACACATTTGCTGTTTTCGGGACCGGAAACATTCACACATTTTCTGTTCCGGTGAAGAAACTGATTGGTTGAAATAAAAGGTTGGCAGAAACTGATTGGCAGTTCCAATCCGTAAACAGCAAATGTGTGAAAGAAAAAGCAGAAAATGTGTGGAAGAGAAAATAAGTGAATGGCAAATGTGTGGAAGTCGACTGTACTGGAAATATCTGAATGTTAACAAAGTATCAAGACAAACGGTAATTGTCGATGCCATGACAAGCAGATAAATATAAATACAATATTATTTACGTTAGGTTCAATGAAAATCATTCATTGTGTAGGGGTAATGAAGTCAACTTTTAACGTGGGGATCTAATGTTCGAAACTCGAATAAAAAATTTATCTAAAACAAAAATTTCTCAAATAAAAATAATATAGAAAATAATTTGTTTGGTTCATTTATAAAATATTTGAAGTAAAATTTATATTACGTTATTTCGCATAAAATTTAACTATCTTAAATTGTAAATTAATAATTTCGCAGTTATTAAAATATGTAAAATTTATATTTGATGTTTGGGAAATATTATAACAATTTAAGTATATAACCAGTTTACATGTTTAAATAAACACGCAGACGTACAGTATTTAATGAATAAAGAAATAAGTAATATAGTAATGGTATTAAAAATATAATATAGTTAATTCTAAGAAAAAAAATGTATTAGTCTGGATAACGTATTCAATTAATAAATATCACTTGAAAAACAGTAATATACAAAATATTTACAAACTTAACTAATGTTAATTGAAAAACATAGTACTTTTATATTGAATCCTTTTTCTCAGTGTAGGTGGAATAATCACCAGCAAAGTGGATAGAATAATCACACGAGTCGAGAAAGTTTTTTGGAACAAAAGGAAAGTAGCAATTTTTATGCCTAAAATTGGGAGACAAAATTGCCTAATGACAGTCCAGTGACCTTAGTTACTTTCCAATGAAAATGAGTATATGATTTTTTTTAATCAACTCAAATTTTATTCAAGAGAAGATTTTAAATATTATTTAATAATCTTTTCAATACTAGTCCAGATTTTATAGCTTTCGGGTAGCTACGAGATGTATGTATGTTTTTAAGATAATATAACAGGTTTGTAATAATGGTGCGTTTGCAATAAAGCATGCACAACCTGGAAAAAATTATGGAAATAAAAATTACAGACGTTGACAGTAAAGTGGACAAATCCTTGGAAAAATTAAAATATTGCTATCTTAATTTAGTAAAAAGTATTGTCAACTTTCAAATAATGATTGTCGACAAACTGATGCGTTTCGCTAACTTCAGATAGTAATTTTTCAAATTTCTCAAATATTTGACCAGCTATCAATATTAATAATAATTAGATCCTTTCTCTCTATGTACCAATTTAAGAATTGAGTACAACGTTTCATTTCCTGTAAAACTATCTTATTTTTAATAGGAATAAATAACAATTTTAACGTTTACACGAATGTCATCTCTAACTCTTAAACAAACTCCTTTTTATGAAATATTCTATATTGTGTATCATTAATGGCCTTTTTTTAATATTAAAGATTCATTTAAGTTGCGCGCTTCTGCTAGTTCTAACATATGAACACATACTTGCACAAATGTATACATGTTATCTGAAGTTCATAAGGTCAAAAACGTACAATACGCGGTGCTTAAAGGGAATTTGGTACTTTATGGAGCAGGGCGTGATAAGTATATTCGACTGAGTGGTGCATGTGAAGTAACCAACATGGCCTTGGTCCAGGGACGATGACTTTAGTTTTTTCTTGCAAAAAATAGATGACAGGGGCGAAAGGGGACTCAATCCCTTTTTTCTCAAATTTCTATACAAAATATTTTAAAATACAAGTATCTAAAATATTCAGACATGAAATTCGTGACTAAAGTCGAGGTCTCTACCCTGTAAGCACCGTTTAGCGTTAGTATATATGTATAAACATTTCATAGAAATACATACACATATACACATGAATACACAATACTTTGTAAGTCTTGCTAAAATGTTGCTTTTTTGGTAATGTTTTCCATTTGTTAAAAATTCCAGTATCAATATACCATTCACGCAAATAATTACAAAAAAAAAGATTGTTTTTCGTTGATATAAATTTACATTTTATTTAATTAAGTCTAAGGACATTGGAGGATCGAGATCAAAAATATTTAATAGTTGATTGTACAACTAAAGTGAAAAGTCATGGATTAGGATTTCGAGTAAGTAATCCAAGACATTTCCTTCACAATTGTACACTGTATTTTCATAATGCATAAAAGGAACGTACTGTTTTTTATGTTTGTTTAGCGGAAGGGAACACAAATGATTTAAAAGGAGAAGATAACTAATTTTTTTCCCGCTAAATAGACATAGAATAATAGCACTATCCATGCACATGTTACAATAATTGTTTTACATTTTGGATACTTCATAGTCTTAAGTACATTTTACATATCAATCAAAAAAAAAAAAAAAAAATTATATGTTTATCATCATCACCGTAACTGTAAATTCAAAGTGAATAATAAAACTAAGGTACATAATATCGAAAATATACAACATTCAACAAAATTTGACAAATTCCAGAGTTCTCTAATGTAGTCTTTATTTGTAAACGAAATTGTGAATAACACGCAACAATGAATAATAATTAATCGAAATACAACAAACTTGAATAAAACGCTCTATTTTGCATATTAAAATTACATTTACACCCGGTTACTCATTCGATCTACTTTCTTCCACTCGCATCACACATTCACACAGTCTGCTATCTTTCTCCGCAAAATAAATTGTGCGTCCGTCAGTAAAGGGAGACAATATTCATCAAATCGCAGGGATAAAGCCGCGCACTGTGCACCGTTTTTTATGTTTGCTACATATAAATATATGTATATAAATGGCGCCCAAATTTAGCGTGCAACGTCCTACGTTATATATACATATATATATACATAACGATCAAGTTTATCGTTTGTCACTCACGAATATATTGTGTGGCCGAAACAAGTTACCTCTTTAATAATGCGGCAAAGAGTCAAATAAAAAGGCGAGCTAATAATAATAATTAGAATAAAAAAAAATAAGAATAACATTAATAATAATGAAAAAAAAAAGAAAAAAAAGAGAACTAACGAACAAATTAATGAACACGTCAGTCGGCCTGTAAGTGACAGGTAGATGTATAGTGTTGAGCGTTTGCCCGCTTGGCGACTAATAATTATCCAGCCAATGTTATCTATTCGCTGGCGAATAGCGCTCCTGGGAGTCGTTGCTGTCCATCGGCGAATCCAAAACAATAGACACAAAGAGCGACATTAGCGTTCCACTGTTCCACTTTAGCCAATCCTCATTTCATGGTCTAACGTTTCGAGATGCCACTTCCTTTTGCCTTCCTTATGTATTTTACAAATAAAGGTACAGTATTTTTATAACACGCTTTTTTGACTTTCAATATTTTCATTCTTCAGATTGTGAATAAATCACAGCAATTACGTATGCACACACACACACGCACGCATACACACACGCACACACACCCTGTTTTGATGAATCCTTTACCCTTCTAATTTTGTGCGCTTGGATTCAAGTTGGTACACTGCATCAGATGATTCATTTTAACGCGATGCCGTAAGCATTAATTACTAGATTAGGGCGTTCTTTGTTTTTATTAAAATATATAAGAATTAATTAATATACTTAGTTTTAGCACATTTTCTCAATTTGGGAGATTATTTAACGTTGAAGTAACTGAAGGTTTGTCATCAATTTTAAGCAAATTTCTTGAACGCGTTTTCGAGATGATAAAAAAACGCGTTCAAGAAATTCGCTTAAAACTGAGTTAAAAATTCTGGTTTTGTAATTAAATTAAATTTTCCCATAACTAAAGAATGTGCTAAAACTTTTGTTAAGCATTAAATCAACATTTTTAAAATAATATTTACAAAAACACTAACTCCGTGGCAGCAGGCTTACAGCATCACCTTAAGGCCGTGTCATAAAATTGACTGGCAGTATTGCGCATCTTCTTCTGGCTTATTAAAATTTATGCTTTTCTTTCTAAAGTAGTACTGGCAGTCAATTTTTTGGAACATGCCTTAGGTCTTCAACGTAAAGTTTAAGAATGTTAAAATACTCGATGTACAGATATTCCCCTCTCTTTTGTTTTTAATTTTAACAGATAAATTGTAAACATTTTATAAAGTTATTACAGTCGACTTCCACACATTTGCCATTCACTTATTTTCTCTTCTACACATTTTCTGCTTTTTCTTTCACACATTTGCTGTTTACGGACTGGAACTGCCAATCAGTTTCTGCCAACCTTTTATTTCAACCAATCAGTTTCTTCACCGGAACAGAAAATGTGTGAATGTTTCCGGTTCCGAAAACAGCAAATGTGTGGAAGTCGACTGTATGTGCTAGAAGAAGGGAATGCTTCGTATGCTATGAAGAAGGGAAAATAGTTCAAATAAATGGTACACACACAGAATGATTCCTTTGGCAGAAGAAAAAATTTCTCCGCTCAAGAAGTTTTAATACTTGGCCAAGAATTTACTTTCTTGACAGAGGAAACTTTTTTCTTGTGTTAAGAAAATGCAGGTTTGACAAAAGTCATAAATTCTTCAATTAATATATATTAAAACATTAAAGTATTTGTATAAATATAATAATATATTTATTTATTTGGAATTATTATATATAGTATTTAATAATTAGTTAAATAGATTTAACATTTATTTGACAAACCCCACTCCAACAAACTTTCCATAACAAAACTTTTATTATCAATAAATAAATCTAAATTTATCAACTAGCACGTAATTTTACCGAACGATTTTTAAGGTTATTAACCCTACGGTCACGTAACAATTAAACCACGATCGTTCGCGACAGTTATTGATATGGCGCTCAAGAAACAACTTTCTTGGCATAAGAATGTACGGATTTAAATGAAGGAATTTATTTTATTCTGCCAAAAGACTACAATTAATAAACTAGTGACTTATTTCTTTGAGCGAAAAAAAAACCTTTCTCAGTTCAATCAACTATTAAAAACGAAGTAAAATACTTTTATTTATTTAAATGAATATGAGATTTTCCTTCAACAAATTATCTAAATTAATTAACCTTCATTAACTTCAACAACAAAAACTGATTTTTTTCTTTCACCTAACAAACAAAAGTTTTTCATCTCTTTTTTAATAGTTAATTATTTTGTTTTAGTTTTACTTACCATTTATGTAAACTATTTTCTCTTTTGTAAGTAGCAATTAATCAAGGGTGACGGTAGCCACCCGACGAGCCAAGATATGTATAACTTCTGTTTGGATAATTAAAAATTAACGACAGAGAAATTTTCGACACAGCAGGTTTGAAAAGCATCTAGGGAAAATATCACTTAGACTTTAACTTGTTCTCACCTAAAGCACGGTAATAGGTGAAAGAAGATAGAAACTTCATTCCACTCAAAGCAGAATCATTATCGAAATTGCCAAAAGGAATGTTTTTCATCGAGCATTTTAACGTTCTAAAACTTAACAGTGAAGATTTATGGTGTATTCGAGATTGAACATTCCTTAAATTAAGAAAGGACAGACAACTGTGTTCACGTAAGTGCATCCCTTTTTAATTTAAAAAATTGTTTTATCTTAAACACGCCACTAGTTCCTAGTTTGGAACTGGGAGTATCGTGCATCTTCTTCTGGCTTATTAAAATTTATACGTTTGTCTCGCTAACACAGTATTGGCAGTCAATTTCGGAACATCCCTTTAAGATGAAGCCGTAAGCGTTAATTACTAGATTAGGGTGTTATTCGTTTTTATTAAAATGAATGAGAATTAATTGATGTTGTTGATTCAGCACATTTTCTCAATCTGGGAGATTATTTAACAATGATGTAACTGAAT
>JABFPN010006815.1:0-11073 GCA_022817305.1 Leptoteleia sp. ZL-2020 | reverse complement strand
GGGGGGGGGGGGGAGAAAAAAAAGAAAAAAAAAACATCGCCGACGACTTTCTTTTTCGTTGTGTTCGACGCGGATCAAAAATGCGTGTGACCCCGTCACGTCGCGGCACGCACGGAACGCCGGAAATTCGCCGGATGGCTCACTTCGATTTGACAATTTTTCTTCCCCAATCTACGAATTTTTTTTTAAGTTTTTTTTTTTTCAATTTTTTTACAGCATTCCTGTTACAGCGTTCACCTGGTTTTTACGTGACTTTGTAAAATTTTCGGGGGATTTCGGAAGTCATACACTCACAAAAATGTTTATTTAAGAGTAATAGAATATTCTTATATTAAATAGGATTTCCATTAATTATATGGACGAAGCGAAATTCTATTTATAATAAGAATAAATTATTCTTAGAAAACGTATATTTATATAAAGAATTATTTCCATTTATATTAAATGGACTTGTTTTAGAGAAAAGAATAAAATAGTTTTAGTTGAAGAATATTCAACGGATGATAACTGAATATTCTTAATTTTAATAGATTTTCTTTTAGTTTTAATAAGAACGTTTTCTTTGTACAGGTTTCTTAACGCAAGCAAATTTTTTTTCTGAGTGTATGTTGCACGTAAGTGGCATATATGTCGCATATATGGGACATATATTCCCATATATAATTTGCACCGAATAAATGCCCCATATGTGGTAATATATATGTGATATATATGTAAACATTCTAAGCAGTAAAAAATTTTACTGATTTCCAATAGTACTCACATAAAAATTTTTATATGCGACATATTTGTTTGACATATATGTCGTATATATGCCAAATATATGTTTGACAAATATGTCGAATATATGCGCCATATATACCCTAGATATGCTCTTCATATGTCGTATATATGTTAATTTTTACAACGTTTGTGCGATGCAAATAATGTATGACATATATGTGACATATATTCCATATATATACCCCATATATACCGCAGATATGCACCTATATATCGCATATATGTTAATTTTTACGACATTTGTGCGATGCAAATCACATATGACATATATATGACATATATTCGACATATATGTTGATTTTTACATGAGTAATTTATAAGTTTCAGCTGCGACTCTCAATTTTTGTTTGAAACAGTAAAATTTTCATATCAATTTCTCTCAGTATATTCGGGAATTGAGACGTTTGCGCCGGTGACTTTCGTATTTCTTTTTTCCCTTTTTTCCCCTTATACTCTCTTATGCAGACAAACAGACTTCGCTTCGTATTTGTATTTTACAGCTGAAACTTGATGATTTTGGAAACTTTTGTATGCACATCTCGTTTTGGGTACATATAGTAGTTTACTGGAAAAATTATTGAAATGAATTTTGTACCTGAATAAGCCATGTATATTATACCAGATAGACCCACTACTATTTTTCAAATTATTTTTGCAATCGATTGGGTTATTTCACAGGCTCTAAATTAAATTTTTATTTCAAACAAAATTAATTATTTTTATAAGTAAATTAATGGAAATATAACAATACAACTTCACCATCTTTTTTTGTTCAGAGTTCAACCATTTATCAATAAAATTAAAATATATAAAATCATCAAAATTGTTGGAACGTGAAGCTTCGATGAATTTGACACAAACCAAAAAATCTAATTTGAATAAATTTTGCTAAATTAATTCGACGAATGATTAACAAAACGCACTTATTTTTTTTTTTGCCCAACTAAAAACTTTGCATTGTTACAATTATTTTGTTAATGTTGAAATTACTTCGCTCGCGAGCCCGGAATATTCTCAAAGCAAACAACTTGGTTTCAAAGTAAATTTTAGCAAAACACACCTGGCAGTTTGTTTAAAATAAACTACGGACGAGAAGTTGAAGCGTTTTGAATTTTTCGGCCTGCAAAAATTTGACTTTAATTTGCGCATCGATTATCGGGGGGGGGGGGGGCTAACTTCATTTATAATATCGAGGACGAATAAATGTAATTACACTCTTTAATTATTTCCCATATAAAAACCGGCGGAAACTTTTATACCGGGGGAAAAATACATTACAGCGGGACTTTTACGAATTTAATTAAATTTGCAACGCGAATAAGAATAAATATAAACAAAACGCGAGAGTTAATTTGCAGGTATGCGCGGAACAATTTTTTCTCGATAATTCGATAGCTCGGCATAATATCGGGGAAAAATTGCAAAAAGATTATCTCAATTGTGTTTGGTCGTACTTGTGCTGGGGAAAAAATTTTCGCGTTGCAAAAATAAATATCAAATCATCCAGCACGCCGAAAAATAAATAGTTAATTTTACCATACAAAATTGGATTCCTACCCCAGATGATGATTTATGAACACACTTATAATAAAATATGAAATAAATAGTAAAATATAGTACTTTTTCCTATAAATTTATTGGAATTTTTACAGATTTATTGTAACAAATGCTTTATTATAGTATTTTTTTCAAAATTTATAATAAGAATGTTTATAAATTGTCTTTTGGGGTTCGAATCCAATTTTTTATGGAAATGATTTTTGTTAATGATAATTTTCAACGATTACCTTTGACGAAAATAATGTTCAAGTTGGCAGAACATCGCAGGTTGTTCATAACCGCCTGTCTACTATCAAATAATAATTGTCGACGAAAAATTTTGCGTGCCAAATTTACATATCTCTGCGTCAGGTTAACGTATAATCAATGCTAAATTATATGTGTTAATTTTTATGTACTATGATAGATATGAATTTACAATTTATATTCGTATGTTAAATAAAATATATTTAACTAAATATATATAGTTAATTGAACATACTATTAGTTTTAATGATAATTAAAATACAATAAGAGAAAACCCTGGTAGAAATGAAACATATATGGTCCATATATGCTTTAACAATTTCACGTAAGAAAATAAAAAATTCATATATGAACGAGTATATTTTTTCATAATTCATATATGAACATATACGGTTGATATATGGTAATAATTGATTTTAATATTAAGAAATTACTAAGACCATATATGGCTAGAATATTATGAGAATTGTTACCATATATCGACTATATATATCCATATATGGATTAAGAAGAAGAACATATGTCCATATATGATTTTTTATCTTCTATATATGGACCATATGTTTCATTTTTACTAGGGAAATTTTATACTTAAAATTCTTGTCTACTAAATTGAAAAACATTTTATTCTTCAGCACAACTAGGGATATTTTATTTAACCAAGGCAGATAGTTACTTCTACTGCATTGGATCAGTGTATGTAACTATAATATATAGTGATTATATCTATATTATCTACCTACTTTAACCATACAATATAGTTACAACTACCAACAATAAACAGTTAAATCCCTAGATAGTTTCAAAACCCTACATAGTTTGCTAATTATAGTTTTTTTGGACTTTAAGAACAAAGCTAAGTTTACTCTGCAAAGCTATCAAGGGAATTTGATAGGACCCTATACCTATCTAGGAATTTTTGCTAGGAAATTAGCTAGTTTTAGCATTGCTAAATTTCTATCCAGGATGCTATCGAAATTTTTTTACTTAGTCAACTATAATAAATAATTTATTCTACTATATTACTATTCCCCTAAAATAGTTACTGCAACTAAAACTGATACATAACCTCAATATAGTTTAAAACTTAAGACAATCCAAAAGTGATTTTAACCGCTTTATCGTTAAAATCTACTCAGTAGGAAACACTCGACACTTTCTAATTTCATAGAAAAAAAAACAACTAATAATAATTTAATCACAAACTTCCGGATTACCAAATTAAAATTACATCGGTTCTAATACTGCACCGTCATGGCACCGGGAAGAACGAATGAATACCGTGGAAAACAAAGGAACCGGCGCGAAACAGTTGCGCAGTGTACACGACAGGTTAAACAAACTCAGGGGGGGGGGGATCCTATCCAATGTGAGCAAAAGTACACAGTAACCAGGAAAATTAACTAAAAAAATACAGTTATCTTTCCTACATTAATTACACGGTTAGATCTGGTGCGGATCTAAGAGTAAAAGATAGAAAAGATATATTACTGGTTATTCTAACCTCAATCTCCGCTCTCACCAGAAAATGAATGATCACCAGAAAGATCTGAAATTAAATTCAGATTGGTTGTTTTAACTCGCGCATATTTTTCCCCGGCGCAATCATTGTGCCATCAAAGTAACGAGGCTGTTGGAATCGGCGAAAATGGTAAAATAAATGGCGAAAGAAAAGAAAGAAAAAAAAATATATCGTTGCCCGAGGGGCGGGGAGGGGGAAGGCCGGGGGGGGGGGCGGGAAGTTTTAATTATCGATGGCAACGAGATTATTATCGCTCGACGGGACAACGGCACGCTTTATAACTTAGTTAATGCGAATTTAATTAGCTCGAATCAAATATTCCGCCTCCCGGCAAACCGGACGCGGAAGTGCCCGGCGTAAGTGCGTTCTCGCCGGGCATTGATTTAATCTATGTATCTCCATGAGAGATGCATACGCTATCGCGAAAGCTGTTGCAGTTTCTACGATAATATGCGTAATAACTCGTCTTCCATCTAATATGCAAAACGCGCCGTATTTCGCCAATAGGAACCACTCGATAATGCCGCCGGGGAGGTTACGGCTTTTAGGGCGATAACATAACCTTGAAATAATAGATTTTATATTGGCATCGGATATTCCTTTTTTTGGTTCGAGAATGTCGAATTATGATCCGAATAAGCGTCATTTCGGGGAATTTTCGATATATTTTGAAAGAAGAGAGAATATGACGTCGAAGACAAAGAACGTAACGGAAGGCCGAAAGTGTATGAAGACGTGGAACTGGAAGCTGCATTAATATTTGGAATAATTCAACAAATAAGTTGTTGCGAATGGTTTTAAAAGTTGAGAAACGGTGATTTTGACGTTGAAGCCAAATAACATAGTGGAAGGCCGAAAGTATATAAAGACTGGAATTGGAAACTACACAAATATGTGGAATAATTCAACAGTTAACTTGTTGTGAGTGGTATTAAAAGTTGAAAAATCGTGATTTTGACGTCGAAGACAAAGGCCGTAGCTATAGGAAGACCGAAAGTATACAAAAATGTACAATTGGAAGCATTATCGAACGTAGATACACGCCAAACTTGACAAAAACATGCAGATACATTAAGAGCAACTCAAAGAACAATTTTACATTTATTAAAATCACGAGAAATGTAAAATATTTATGAGACTTAATTTTAAAACTAATAAAATTTAAGAGTCCTTGAAAAAAACGAAATTATATCAAATTTTAAGAGTTTCTTCAAAATTTACCAGCACATTTACATTATTTTTAAGATTTTTTTAGAATAATTACCAGAAATTTTTCCCAATTCTCATTCCCCAAAAGGGACTCATTTCGTTTCCGCGCCAATTCCATCGATCCAATTAGTTTAATCAACAAATAAAGATATTAATCGACAAATGTCGTCGGGGTTTTCATCGCAAATCCGTTTCCCTCGACACTTTTCATCCTGCCGTTGAAACATCACAAATTATGAAAAAATAATGACCAACGAAACAATGGCTCCAATTACGCCGACGTGATAAATTATTTGATTTATTTCATCGCGGCCCGCTAATGACGCGTTATGTGATAGTTACATTCCATGACATTGCGATTAAATCGATTTCAAATTGACCTCCCGACGTGTACAATTTATATATCACATGAAACAATGGTAATACAACTCAAGTTAAGTCCGCCTCTTCCTGTCTCGCGGTGGAATTCCGTTTCCGGGCTTTCCAGCGCGGAAACTATTTTATTTTAACCCTCGAAACTTTCATTCCCGTAACATTTACCATCAATCATAATACTTTTCAATACTTTCAATCATAATCAAATAAAGGAACAGGAATGTGCCCCGCTATTATTATCGACTTAACCGCGGCGAGATTTTGCACGATAATGTTTTCATGAATTATTTATTCAATAAAATATAAATAAGCGTTTCCTATTTTCATTACAATGGCCGTATGTAAATTCACGCTTTATTATTCAGATCGACATATTTTCTATGCTTTTATTTCTCTCCCCCTTCTTTTTTTTCAAGTCAGTATTCCGGTATTCTCGTCTTTAATTTGTAGACAGAAGTTTCGTATTTGAATAATTGATGGTACATTGGTGCGTGATGGTTGTCGAACAGAATTGATCAAATTTACTTTTATTTTTCAGGAAGTTTTTAGTAAGATTTAATAAATATATATGGTGTAGATTGGGTAAAATTGGGAAAAATGTTTAGTTAAATTGAGTAAAATTTGGTTAATATTTTAATAATTATAATAATTATAATAATAATAATAATAATAATAATAATAATAATAATAATAATAATAATAATAATAATAATAATAATAATGATAATGATAATAATAATAATGTTATTATTTTCGTGCAACTATAATCTAGTTAACGCTCCAGTAGGTGGCGCTGCGACATAAGGTCGCCCGCAAGAGAGTTGTCTCGTGGCGTCTATATGGGTCCGCGTTCTAATGCAGTGGATCAATTAAAATTTCGGCGGGAAATAAGTTATTTTTGATATCAGTTAAGTCAAATTACAGCCTTTTAAGAAATAAAGGATTATAACGACTAATATATAATATAAAATTATATAAATCTATTTGAACAATTATAAATCCTAGTTGAATGAATCAAAGCTTTTTTTTCCATTGAATGTACGAGGAAAAAGGGGAAAGAATTTCTGTTAAATTGTCGTTGCATATTGCGGCAAAGAAATTTTCCGTCGGACTCGAGCAACTTCTAAGGTCAGACTTATGCAACGATTGATCGGCACCGCGCGGCACTTCCCGCAAGAACACTTCCGCAAGAAAACGTGATTTCCCCTGTAATCGGCCGAACTGTAATATCTCGGCGAGGGCACTATGCGTGACGACGCCACCGGCGCGTTTGGAAATCGCGAAAATAAGTGGCCAGGATCGTGCCAATTATGGCCATTCCAGAAATTATCGCGCAAAATTTAATTTCAAACCGTTGACCTGCCACGCGATGTGTAAGGATTTTCAAAAATTCGAAAGCTCGGTTCCATCTTAATTCCCTCTTTTTATATTTTGCAAAAAGTTCAGAAGAATTGTTACACTTGGAAATTTCTAGGAAATAGTAAAAAATTGTTTAAATTTTAATTTGATTACGTTGAAAACTTGGGATTTTTTGGTATTTTGCAGAATTTCGCAGAATTTTTGAAAGTAACAACTGTAATTTCTATTATTTTTGACACTGAAATATTGTTAGGAAATTATTTATCACTCCGAACGAAAGTGCCCAAGTTATTTCTCGAATTTACAATGTCAAGGTTTCATCATGGTAAATGTTGCTTCACTTCCTGTAGAATAATCCGATATTTCTCGGGCACCAGAATCGAAATCTGAATATTAATATGCTCGTAAAATTTATTTACTTTTCTTTTTTTCTTCAATTTTTAATAGTCAACTTCTTACATTTCATTTTCTCATTCACATTATTATTATTATTATTATCATTATCATTATCATAATCATTATCAATTTAATTTGTAATTATTAACAGGTTCGATAATTCCTTAATTCTTAATACTTTTAAATTTTCTTTTTTAACGTCTATTAATTATTATATTTTCATATTTAAATTTTTTCTTCTTTCGACCGTTATTTTCATACAACAGACTAAATAAAAATGCTTTATCTTTTGATTAACGTTTCGACTTTATTATAGTCCTTTTCAAAATCTATTTTTTGTGATCATGGCGGTTATTTAGTGTTAAAACTGTCAATTTAAGCTTCTCACAATTTGTCAAATTACACTTATTCCATGATCCCATCAATACTTAATACTTTTATATCGTGCGATCTGATATTTATTGAATTGCGAAAACAGATTATAACCGTGGAATAATCATTTATCCGTTTTCTCAACAATCAGGCAACGAACATTTCCGTCTTTTTGACCATATCCCACGGACCTCTATATTTTAATCTTTTGCGACGAATTAACATTGTAATCCTCTTACAGTCCGATGACAACACTTTGCACATTTACCATACACGGATAATTAAATTTAAAACCGATTTAGCGGTCGTTGTAAATACACTGAAAATGCACAGGTAAAGGGCGGAATGCAGTCACCGACAATTAATATATATTTAAGAAATTGGATTATAATGGATGGTACATTTATAATTTGTCGAATGTGTTTTGTTGGTTAAAAAGTGTCGGGGAGATTTGACTTAGTAATTCCGCGGCGTTACTCCCCGGCGAACATTTAGACGTCAATTTGTATTTACATAATTGGATGAAATTTAAATAATTTATTTGAATATTGATACGGATACTTTTCACGTTATTTGATGGATTTATTTTTATGAGGCAAAATGATGTTATGAAGATAAGTTGATTATTATAATAATTAATTTGTCCATATTGGTTTAAGTAAAATATAAATGTCTCAAAAGGAAAACATAAATAAATAATAGTATATAAAAAGTGATTGAAATACACCAATATCGTTTGTTTTATAAAATAAATAAATTTCAATTTATTTCTAAATTTGTGTAATTGTAAAATTATGATTTTAAAAACTATAAATACCATTTGAAAACAATTTAATTTGAGTATAGTAAAATAATATAAAATTTTAATATCCACTATAATAAATAAATAAAAATTATTTAAACATATGAATAAATATTATATAAATGAAATATAATAAAATATACAATAAATGTAATAAATAATATAAATATGATTTAAAAAAATTCTGACAATTTAAATTGAAAAAAAAATTGTTTTCAGCCTACTGACTAAATTATTCTTTTTTTCTTTTTTTACCTAAAATAGCGTAACGTCAAAATTTAATTTCAACAACTGTACGCTTATTGCAAGAATGATGGTATATTTTCATGCATTATTTCTCGCGTTGTAATATGAAAAATGAAAAAAAAGGGGAAAAAAATAACAGGTCCGATACAAATGACCGTCGTTAAAACAAAATCATTTTTATCGAGATTGCATAATCAACGGTTTTAAAGTTGAGAATGCCGTGCTGTAAAATGTCAAAATGCTTTAACGGGCATCGCCGTAACTAAAACGGAGGAGCAGTTCATTTGTAACAGCGTCGAATAAAATGAAACTTGTGAAAACAAACAGAAAGTCTGATTTTATCTCAAACAAAAATATGCATCCATAAACAATTTAACCTGAACTTATCTAGTGCAATGAAAGTGATGAAGTGGAACCCTTTTAAATATACGGTAAAATGATGTATTTTAAAGATTGGGAAATTGGAAAAATTTTCGTGCAAATTAACAAACCTGGGAAAGTAATAATAGACTAAAAAACAGACTATAAGATCAATGAAAGCTAATGTTTGGAATAAATTGAATGGAGTTAATTACAGTCAGTGTGTAATTAAGAGTCTGAAGATTATTTTTATAACTCCTATTTTCAATATCAAAAAATAATAATGATGAAAAAAATAAAAAAAATAGTAGGACAACGTTTTTTATTTAATATAAATGTTTAAATAGTGGGGGCTTAGTAATATAAATAAATAATTTTTAAATAAAAACTTAATAATAATAGTAATAATAATAATAATAATAATAATAAACAATAAAATTAACAATAATAACAATAATAAAGTTTTATTGTTATTACTAATATTAGTAAATACTAAAAGTAATAATGAAAATAACAAAAATAATAAAAACAATAATAAATAGCAAAAATAATAATAAATAACAAAAACAATAACTGTTTATGTTAATATCTAGTAATTTTTACTAATGAAAGTTGGTTTATCTCTTAGGAATTATGGAGAAAAAAATTTCGATAGTGAAGTAGAGGAGTAGTGATCAGTGACTCTGAGGAAAAGAATTCTATTCCCTGACATCGACATTTTTTCAAATATTTTTTTAAAATACTATATTATATTACAAAGAATCCCTATAAATACACACATTCCACCGACTTATTACAAACTATAGTAGCAACCTAATAAATTTCTCCCAGTACAGATATACGAAAAAAAAACCTGAATTAATAAATTCTTCCTCAATAATAAGAATAGACTTTTAATTCCAAAAAAACAAGTTTATGAACACACTTACGACAAAATATGAAAGAACTACTGAAATATATTTACGACCATAAATTTATTGGAATGAATGCACTATTTTATAGCATTTCTTTCATATTTTACCATAAGTGTGTTCATAAGTTGCCCGCCGGGGTTCGACTCTTACTTATTACGAGAAAAATTAACTCGCACATTTTTCTTTACTCCTCGATACCACCTTGACCTACAATAGATCCTTAATTGATACACAATTTCGATCGAGTTTCTTTTCCAGACTAATAACAAAAGTAATATATAAACCTCCCTTGCTCTCGTATTACAATTACAAATATCATAACTTATAAAAAGTAGATAAAAAATAAAAAAAAATTAAAAAAACGTTATACACCTACCGGACGCCACCTTTCACCAAAATATTGAAATACAATTCACCGACGCGAAACGCATCCTTCTTATACTACACATTTTTTCCCCCCTCGCATATAACACGTGCGCCACCATTCTTTTTCTCTTTCTAATTAAAAGCATACGAATAAAATTGATTCGATTGGACTTTTCATCGTACTGATGCAATATTCCGATCAAATACAAAAAAAAGAAAGAAAAAAAAAGAAAAAGGAACATCGTGGTACAAAACGAGAATTTGCATAAAGAAAAAAGTAAGGGAACGAAGCGATAAACGGAAGAAGGGTGGGGGGAAAGGAGAAGTGGTGGGGGAAGCGAAATTATGTAAAAATTTCGTGGCGAGTGAGAAAGCGCACGCACGAAAATCGGTATCGTTACATCGTTACTTCGCGCCGGCAATAAAGCATAAACGCGATCCGTTGCTCGGTGAAAATGTCGCAGGGAAAGAAGAAAAAAAAAAAAAAAAAAGAAGAAGAAAAAAGTAGCCCGGACTCGCTCGGTGCGCTCGGTTAAATAAACGCGAACGCGGCCGATTCGTTC
>JABFPN010006814.1:0-11073 GCA_022817305.1 Leptoteleia sp. ZL-2020 | reverse complement strand
TTCTGCATAATAATAAAATAGTAACTGGTTAGAAATTAAATGGATAAATTTTTAGAAATTATGAATTCAAGTTATTTTGCAATTATTTATTAATATCAATACCAATTTGATCCATTAAATGTTGAATCGAATTGTTAATTTTTGGAATGATAACAAGCATGTTGTTCAAACTTGTGACCTTGGTCCATTCTTGTTCCAGTTTTTCATGCACCGTACTAATCAACCCATCGGCTTCTTGCGCCTTCTGCGCATTTTCCTCGGCCAGCTCGTGCAATTCATTCCATTGCAATTGAAAATGGTGTAACAAGTCAGCTCCAGCATCGTAGTTCACTTTTCTACAATTGCTCACTTTTTTTGCTTTAGATGCCTCAGCCAATGTTAGGCCACGGATACTATTAAATTAATTATTTCTTTTAATTATTCAACGTTTGAATAAACGACAGACATACTTGATGTAAATAAAAGTTATCTTTGTTTAAAAAACGTAAAATATAGTGTGTATCACAACGCAAGAAAAAAAAATGAGAAATATTGACATTTAAAGTTATTTATTGGTACTATTTTGGAATAAATTTTTTATAAATTTATTTAGTATTATTAAGAAAGAGTTCAAAATAAATATAGAAATAACAAAAATAATCCCCTAATATATTGATATTTTATAAATACTATTCAGATTTGTAACAAACTGAGCTGATAAATTCGATTAATAAACAATGACGACATTGAAACGTAAATTATCATTTTTTATGTAACTAAAGATAAAATCAAATACCTAACCTCAACAACAAATATTGAATAAACAAGGCTAAATGTTTTGAGCTTATTGTAACAAGCTTTTAGATTTAAAACTTAAATTATCTCTTCGCAAAAAACAAAATCTAATATCAACAATAAAACACTACAATTTCCTTAACAAATCGGTAAAGGATAGTTTTGGAGGAAAAATAAGTTTACCTTGCGGACAATCCCTCCTGTACAGATTGAAATTTGTTTTTCAACGTGCCAAACATTTTGATCTGTCTCTTTTTTTCACGTAAATAAGACAATTTTCGGGATTAACATCGTATGTTTTCCTTTGACAAGTACGTATATTAGATTACGTGGATTTTACCTGAGGAGTATACTTAACAGTTGCATAAAAGTCCGTCCGAGGGCGGTCCCCGTCTTCAAATTTAGATAGATCAACTGGCATTTATTAAAAAGATTAAAAATAAACACAGCATCTAAATATCCAACTTTTGTCAGCGACATTTAGAACATATAATCTATATCCATAATAATCACAAAATAATTTATATTAAAGCCGGTAGGCATAGTATAGACATGCAACCTAATTGGCGATTCGTGGATTGTCAACGTTAAGCTGAAATGGTGATAATTATCAGTTGCATGGGTGACTGAGTGTTGAAAACAAAATTTTCAATATCTTTCAACATTATTTTCCATAAGGCTTATGAAGGCAAGAAGGCATCAAACAATAATAAACAAGATATTATTATGATTGTCAAAAGAAAATTGTTGTATATTCCCTGACAACTAGAAGAAATACTTTAAATATTCCTATATCAAAGTCCCAGATATATTTATCATAGTGTTAAAAAAATAAATCTAAGAATATACATATACATATAATAGGAGTATTTCCAGAATTGGACATTACTAATATTTCTTTAGTATATTCAGAATATTGTTAAAATAAACCAAAATATTCTTTACCACTAGAAACTATGTTTTCACGTTTACATTATTTAATTATACTAATGTACCCTCGTGTTATTTATTTATGTTTATTAAATTTAATCAAAATTAATAAAAATGGGAAAGCCGCCTTGATTCCTTTTTTTTATTCGAAAACAATTTCGAAAAAAATCATTCCTCATTCGAAAACAAACTTTGAACGAAGGGTTCGTTTGGAAAAAAATGACATAATTAAAAAAAAAAAAAGTTGACAGGATTGTTTTATTTTGAGGACGGCGTGGTGCACGTGAATTGCGTTTGAAAATGTCTTATCCTGGGATCGGTCAGGGTGTCAAGAAATGATGAACGGATGGATGACATCTTCAATATCATCGTGCACCAATGAGCTTTTGAACAGCGCCTTCGCAAACATTAGTCTGCACGCGGACCGGATTTGGAGCTGCGACGACGGGGACGATTACGGAAAGTTGAACGAGTCGCTGTTACGTCAAGTAAACACTATTGCGCTCCTTCGCCCGTTGCACATGTCGTTTTTGGTGCCAAATTTTTTCGCGATCAAATTGCAGTGGCATCTTTTAATATAAATAAACTTTCTTTATACCAATCAACATAAATAACAATTTTTAATATAGAATTGAAGAGTATATCAATTTTCTTTGTATGAAAAATGTAAACAAACAATAGGACTGAAAAATGAAACGTTATCAAAACACAAAATATGAAGAAAGATTGTTTTTGTCTTGTATTTACTTCCATTCTTATGTCCTTCGGATGTAAACAAGCAGTATTATTGTTTTTGTTATATTAATTTGACCTTCCAAATATTTACAAACATTAGTTTTGTATATAGACAATATTAAAAACGTTTTTTTCTTCAGTTCCATAAAGAAACAATGTTTGTAACTACCTAGAAGGTCGTGTCCTTGAAGGTGTAAACAATTTTTTGTTTACACTTTCAAGGACATAAATATGTATATGTGCCAAGTGAAAACAAAGCTTGTTTATGTTGAAAGCGTTTCATTTTTCAGTTCCATTTATATTTATAAATCGTGTTCTAATTATTATTGATTATTATACAATATTAATTAAGCATTTAACGAATGGAGCACATTATTCATAGAATATTAATTCTATATTTTCCATTCGAATAAATACAAATTATTTGTACATATTTTTAGACACTCTAAAAACACTTTATAGATATTTCATTGAATCCTTAATGTGAACTTGAATCGTGCAGAGAAATTGGTTTTAAATAAAGTATAAATAATAGAAAACAATGATTATACATTTAATTGTATTAATAGTAATAAAAATAATTTACTATGACGTGTTTTGAACGTACGTCCTTGCGTTAATTAACGGCAGATCTAGTCACTTTCCATTATGACCATACTGCCATCTATATTAATACAATTAAATTCGAAATATTTAAAAAAATATGGCACTGAAAAATGAAACGTTTTCAAAAAGCAAGATATAAACAAACTTTCTTTTTGTTTTGTATTCACGTCCTTTTTTATGACCTTTAGATGTAAAAAAACAATATTTTTGTTTTTGTTTCGTTAATTTGACCTTCCAAATATTTACAAATTTCGTTTTTCCTTATTAAATTAAAAGAAAAACGTTTCATTCTTCAGTTCCGTTAAAAAAATATTTTTTTAAAAATAACTTTTGAAAATGTATTAGAAGGTTCATTTACTTTACAAAGTTATAAAAATTAATTACTGGGTGCTTAAAATCATATGGAAAAGAATATCCATGAATCTACTTTTCTTTCCAAATCATAATTAGTTTTCAAAAGGAGATTAAATATTGCAAATTCTTCTTTCGAAATTAATTATGATTTTTAATGAAACGTAGCTCTATAAATTCTTAATTTCTTTTTCCTTCATAACTGAAATTTGTTTAATGAATTTCCGTGATTTCCTATGTGATTTTAATCAGACATGTAAATGTGCAGTGTGTTTGTAAAATCACTTAATTTAATGCAATGTATCAACGGATATGATAGTGTACTTGGCTAAGTACAAATAATGTTTCTTAATTATATTCTATTCATAAACTTACAATGTGTATGTAAATTTCAATATCTGAAAATTTAAATTATATTATTTTGATGCACAAACTTAAACGAATTGTGGAAACGTCTTTTTCTCCTTTTTTTTTTTTTAAATATTTACAGAAAAATAACAATCTATTGTGATTATTTTATGGATCTCACTATCTGACACTGAAAAAGCAATAAAATTCGTATAAAGGTTTTAATAGTAGGAAATAATTGAAGATTATTTTAACAGGCAACCTCAAGTCTGAGAAATCTTTTTTATTGTGCCTATACTGAAAAAAAAATTAAGAATTACTGTGCTGGAACCTTAAAGTGAAGCCATTTGTACTATAAAATAAAAAAAAAAGAAAAATTATTGTGTTTTCAAATACTTTGGTGTGTTTTACTATAATTTTTTCTATGCTGTTACAGTAATTATTTGTACAAAGGGAAAAGCTTTAAGGTCCCAGAATAGTAATTCTTAACAGTTTTTTTTTTCAGTATAAGAGATATTCAAATAATATGTAAAGGGTAAATGGAATTGAAGAATGAAACGTCTTTAAACATTGAGCGCATAAAAAATAATATTTGTAAACATCTGTAAGGACAAATTAAGGAAACATAAACAATAATAATGTTTATTTACATCCAAAGGACAGAAGAATGGATGTAGATACTAAACAAAAACAACCTTTGTTTACCATTTTGTATTTTGAAAATGTTTCGTTTTTCAGTGCCATAAAGGGTGATTATATTTCCTGGAAATTCCAGAGATTTTGATAGGGAACAGAGAAGCTTATGGAAATCTGCTAATAATTTATGATTAATTTAAATTCTTGTATTTATTTCAACATAATCCCAAACTGATTTATTAATTCCTTTTATTCATATACAAACCTTTTTACGTGGACGTTTTTTTTTGTGTTTGTAAATAAACCAAAAACATATGGTTAATTTGATATCTGGCCCAGCTGCGCGAAATAATTTAAGACTGCATCTCATGAATAAACTAATTAACACGAATGAATATAATTAATTATTAATTAATTAATTATAAATATGTCTATGTGGGAAAAATCGATTTCCAAGTTTAATTATGAATATGCGCACATATATAATGGAATACGGGCATAAAAAATGGATTCCTTTATGAATTGTACATTAAATTATTGTACCAGTTGCTTTTACAATAATATTTATGTATCGTTATAAAATGTTTTGGTGATAATTTATCGCATGCCCGAAGGATTAAGATAATATTTATACGTTACTTTATCGTATGATTTAAATGTTTGCGTATATCATTGTATTAACATTTAACATTATAATGTTGTTTAATAAATAAATATAAATAAATTATCGCGGAGGTGTTGCAATCTCTCGGCGTTTCTGCTACAGTTAAATGAAAAAGGAGTGGCATTGTAATACCAAGTGATATCAGCTCGTCGACGGAAATTGTAGACCGCCTGTATAACACATGTATTTTATTCTTTTTTATGCGAGCAAACTGTGTATGGCATGCGATACCGCAGCGAGAAACGTGGCCATTTAGGCAGTATTTATGTATATTTATTATGCGCTTTAATTAATTTAGAATTATTTAATGGATAATTTTTTAATAAAAATAATTAATCACAATGAGATGTACGTGTTTGTAAACAATCAGAATATGTTTGTAAACAACCAGACTATATTTGTAAACAAACAGAACATATTTGTAAACATACGCAATGGTGAGAAATTTAAAATAAACAGTATAGAATGTTCTTCTGACGACCAATATGACGAATCGACACTCGGTTAGTCCGAGAGGGGTATTTACGCTCTCGCTTAAATCTCATTCCGTTTGAATCCCATTCCAATTTCGCTCGCATCTAATTTCAATCTCGTTTAAGTTTCGTTCCATCTCATTTAAATTTCGTTTAAGTTTTGTTTGAGTGAGAACGTCGTAAAACTGCGTTTGCGCGAATGGAACGAAACATAAACGAAATTTAAATGAGATGGAACGAAACTTAAACGAGATTGAAATTAGATGGAAGTGAAATTGGAATAGGATTCGAATGTAACGAGATTTAAGCGAGAGCATAATGCCGCTCGGGCTTAATCCAACGAACTTGTGCGTCGATGCTTTTCCCGAGGTTTTTTTTTTAAATAACCGCATTATTTGTCGGCGCTAGTAGCTACTCGACCGGTCACGTGACTCGCTTCACGCAAAATTTTGAGAGACAATTAGCCACTATTAACAGAGACAGTATATAAATCAATATAAAAATTAATGTTAAGAATGTTAAGAACCTCAGTTATACTTTTATACGAAAAGCTATATGACCCTTTGATAACGACGAAGGCAATGGAAAGAGATAAAATGTGTATCTGTTGTTTGCGCCCTCATTGTTCACTCATTCCTCCGTCAGTATCCATGAGGAACATGAAAGAGAGTGACCGGTGAAAAGAAATAACAATTAACTAGCGCGCGCTCGCTCGGCTTTTGCCCTTTTTCTCGGGGATTCTCAGGGAATATCTAAGATTTATGTATGAACGTTCGCAGCATACTGAATTGAATTTGATCGCGCAAGAAGATGCGCCGAGAAAGGCGAGACGTATACGGGAGCCGCTACCAAACTCGTTACTGGCGCAACACAGCGACTTTGAGTATAATGAGGAGCGGGAACGACCGTACGAGGCGAGCCCCCAGATGGCGCGCGAGAGTTGGCCGATCCGCGACATCCCCAAGGAGCCCTGGATGCTCGACGAGGTCGAGGAACACTTTGTCCGGCTGACGCGGACGTACTCGTTAGTCACCCTGTTAAAAAAATCTAGCTGAGATCCTATATAGGAATTTGACATCGGAAATCAGCTAGTTTCCTAGCTAGGGTCCTAGGTCGAAAACTTTGATTGATCTCTGATCCTAAATTTCGACCTAGGACCCCAGCTAGGGAGCTAGGCAAGATCCTATATCTACCTAGGAACCTACCTAGGAAACTAGCTAATTTCCGGTGCCAGGTAGGTTCCTAGGTAGTTATAGGATTTTGCCTAGTTTCCTAGCTGGGGTCCTGGGTCGAAAACTAGTTGATCTCTGATCCTAATTCCGACTTAGGATCCCAGCTAGGGAACTAGGCAAGATCCTATAACTACCAGGACTCCAGCTAGGCATCTAGGCAAGATTCTACAACTACCTGGGAACCAACCTAGGAAACTAGCTGATTTTCGGTGCCAAATTTCTATATAGGATCCTAGCTAGAATTTTTTAACAGGGCATGCACCATCAAATTGTCCCACCCGGTCCAATCGAAAGCACACAGATTCTACAATTATGAGCGCGCGTCTCATTGGAATTCGAGAAATTGATAAATTTACATCCAACACTTGCAAATGTAGATATATAAACAATCCATTCATTTGCAATATTGGACACATATGCATAAATATGAATTCTATGTGTTTCTGGTTACCGGGCAGATTGACTATAACAAAAACATGAGCATTCTGCTTTTAAGAAACTCCGCGAATAAATCGACCATGAGTCGGGACAATGAGCCAGACTTTGGCACTAATTGCCTTAAGAACGCCAAGTTAAAGAAAGCCGGAGGTAGCAACCTCAAGGACAAGGGTAAGATTTCTTCTTCATTAAAATAATTTACGTGGCTCAACTCGTGCCCTTTTAATGCCAATCGCAAAAAAGTCCCACGGTTGGCCGAGTTTTTCTGACAAGTTACTTTGCAACTTGGTACAAAAGATTTGGTTACCAGTCTAGATAGGGACTTCAGACCGCAAACCAGGTAGTTTCCTAGCTGGATTCCTAGGTATTTCTAGGATCGTATACAATTTGCTAACTAGCTAGGTGATGTGACAATAAGAAATTTCAATAAAGCATTATCAGATAATGTACGGCACATTATCTAGTGATGTATCGTGCGTCACCTAATAACGTGCTGGCCGTTGATCCGCAGTACATTACCAAGTGATGTAACGGACATCAGATTTTAGTGAACCCTTTTATAAAATTCATTAAAACATTATTTAAACTTTGCGATGTCAATTTATATTTTGTTATTGAAAAAAAACAAATTTTGATAAAAATCTTACGAGTACGATGACAAATTATTAAACTTTTTATCTAAAAAATTGACATTTTCTCCTCTCAATGTGCAAGTCCGTCCAGATTCAATTAAGGATAACAAATTATAACGAACTTCACTCTGATTTAGCTTCCATTCAATGTAAACAGAGTTGGCAGTATGCGGGACAGAAAAAGACATTAGTAATACTTTGGTATTGATTTCTTTTTCATCTCATCAAACCTAATAATTTTGTCGAATTCAATACTACTCAAACACCAGGTGGTCGTATTAAACTTGCAAAGGTCACAGATAAAGATGAATGCGTGGGAATAGATTTTCATATTTTTAGACAAAGTAAAGAGTATAAGAATTTATTTTAATTTATTGAAAAAGGGTTTAATCTACCATACAAATTTTTCGATTTTAAAATATTAGTGTAATTAGAAAATAATGTTTTTGAATCTTCTGTGATATTGGAAAATATGTCCTAGTAAAATGAAAAAATGAGTGTGTGGAGCGTTTGGTTTCGTCGTTCAAGCCTACCCTTAACTACAATGAGTTTATCTAGCAATTTTTAACTAATTTAGTACGAATTTATTCTATTTACAGAAGGACCTAGATATTAAATCGACTAAAATGAATATTTAAACGTTACATAAACTGTATGGCTGATTCAACCATATACTTATCCTATAGGGACTCGACCTAACCTCATTTTGAAACGAAAACTACTTGGATTTCATTGTGTTTTGGATTAGATAAATTTGTATAGCTGATTCAGCCATACAGTGTATGTAAATTGAATCAACTAGCTAGGTTGGTTTTCATAAATTCGACTCACATAAATTTGTTTAGCTACGATCATTATAATTTTTACTTATCCCAATAATAGCCAAATAATATATCTAACTTTTAAATATAAATTTAATAGTGCACTTCATATTTCTTTTGTCCGTGTAAATAAAAAATAAAAGAAGAGAAAAAAAAAGAATGGTATAAGTTACAAAGAATGACATTTGAGGCAGATAACGTGAACGAGTCGGCCGAAGAGGAAAAGCTGAGATTGAAAATTGATTCGGATTCAGTGCGGAATATTTGGAGGCAGTCTGTGGAGCAGACGTTATTTAATATCGACCAGGAGAAGAAGCCCCGTTTCAGCCAGGAGCAAACCCGATCAAAGTGCAAGAGTCAGATGTTCTCGACGGGGATCAAGGGTCCCAAAGAGTTGGCGAGGGAGCAGCGAGCCCTGCACGCCGAAGTGCCGGAATTTTTTCCCAAACTGCCGACGACCAGCGAGCAGAGCCCGCCGCTGCAATACAACTTGGCGTCCTCGAGCAAAAGCTACCGCGCCGACGTGTACTCTTATAATCGTCATCATTTACAGAACAGCGCTCCTATTATTACGGTAATGTGGCGCCAGAAAATCAACGGTTCCTATATAATGACGTCAAGTATTGAGTAAACATTTTTTTTTTATTATTTAAGAAACACTTTGGGCTTGCAATACTTATTTTACATTCTTAAAATTAGCCCAGCCCAATGAATGATACATGAAAACAAAGGAGGATTGTATAAATTAGTGCAATCTAAAAGTTGAGTACTCACTTAAGTAAATTAAACTTACTTAAGTTATTCAATTCAAAGTCAAATGTATTTCTTTTCATTTTTAATTACTTTTACTGTTGTTAATAGTTTGTTTCGTGTACAGAGTACATATTATTATTTCTAATATCTTAAATAAGTACTCATCAAGCTGATTTCATGTTGACTTAAAGATGAATGACTAAATAAAAGTTTTAATAATCTTAGTATATTAGTATGAGAATCACGACACTCCTTGTAAAGTTAAAAGCCTCCAATTTTATTAAGAACAAAATATCTGTCGCTCAATTGAGTACTTAAATTACTCACTGATTGATTTCAGGAATAATGATCAAATGAACCGTGAAATGAATGATATCAATATGTTGTAACATAATCTCTATAATGTCAAACTTATTTGCAATCTAGTATGTAATCCTCTTTCAATTAACATAAATGAGTACTTGTCAACTTTATTTATTTCTTGCCATTAAAATCTTTAATTAGCAATAACGAGTAATAAATAAATTACGTTAATGCAGTTCCAATAATGTATCCAACTTAAATGTGATGCTTATTTTTTCTAAACACTCGAATCGCTTGCAAATTTTATTGTAAAATAATAATCAAACAAATGTTATATGTTGAGCAAGTTCTTCTCCGACTTAATTAACTGAATATTGACAAGATAATTAAGTTGTTAAGATTAAAGTAATCAATAAATTAGCAGAAAAAAGAAATAATCATATTATTCTTGAAATGAGAAAAGTATCTGTTTATTTATTTTATCAAAAATAGACCGTTATGTGATAGCAACTGTGATAATTTAAGTACTTACACTTAATGACATAAGTCTACTATTTTAATCTAATTTAATATAACTTTCAGAATTATTTCCATTTCACTATAAAATATGTTACGCAAGTTCTGCTTTAACAAATTACTTTACTAAATTCTCATGGGAAATGTTTCATTTAACTTTTTGCCAAAATCTTATTCTGATATAAAATGTCCAGACTCACAATTTGTACATATAAATAAGCAATAAAATCTGCAACAAGTCCAATTCTCCACTTAGTTACCATCTTTCTCGTTCCATTAATAATTAATGGCTGGAAAAAGATGGATAATTTCTCAGCAAGCTCTCACCATACATAACTGAGAACATTATTTGCACTGGTCATTAATATTCAACCGTTCCTCTGATTAGAATGTAAATGAATTATACGCTCCATTATAATTGCAAGACTTGAAACAAAAATTGAAACAACTCCGCTGGCCAATGAATATATTCTCTCAGTCCATTATTATTCAATGCTCATCGCAACGGCACAATAAGTGCTTTACGAACCTCGCCTTTTATGTGATTTTATTTTATTTCTGGTACAAAGCATGATTCACTGCACACTCGTGTCAAGCTATAGAAACTGTACCTTGCTTGTGATAAACTGTTCACAACTTGCACTTAACTTTTTCCCCTTAAATGTAACATCCCTTTTTCTCTGTTAAACTAATTCAAACTCTATTAAAATTAGTCTTCCCTTTTTTATTATAATTAATTTTTCAAACAATAATGAAACTATTTATAATTTGAATTGCAAATTAGAGAAATTGAATGAAAAAACTACTTTGCATTTAAGAAGCTTTTTCAATGTTTTTTTTTTTTTTTTTTTTTTTTTTTAA
>JABFPN010006813.1:0-11074 GCA_022817305.1 Leptoteleia sp. ZL-2020 | reverse complement strand
CGAAGGGGGGGGGGGGGGGGACCCACGGCACGGTCCCCCCTCGCCCCCCCCCCTCCCCCCGATAATTGCGCAACATTGCGACGTCTCACTCGCGCCTCAAATCGCCGTCCACGCAAACAACATTTTCGCCGAGTTAATCTCGTAGGTCGATCGCAAAGCCGCTTGTACGTTCAGGCGACACATTCCCGTTGCGTCTTGTTTGCGTTATAAATTCCCCCATCGGGTACACCCGTCATTACGCGCGTGACGGGAGAAGGGATACGCACATTTCAAAATGGAAACAACAACAACAACAACAACAAGGAACGATCGCACCGCCGCGAAACGATTTTGGCTAGTGTTTCCACGAATCTGGCGAAATTGTCATTACAACTTTCTTCGTTCGCGGGAACGAGCCAATGAATGAAGCCATTTTTTTCCTCTCTTTCTTTCGTTCCTACTTCTTCCTGCCCTCTCCGCTTTCCTCGCCGACGGAAAGCTTGTACAATAAAAATACTATCTTCACGAGCGTAGATCACAAGTGGAAAGCTCTCAAAAAATAGAGAGCGGCGTGGAGGGAGGGAGGTGGGTAGAGAGACAGACAGAGAGAGAGAGAGAGAGAGAGAGAGAGAGAGAGAGAGAGATGGAGAGCTCGCGGGGCGCGCGAGAGTGACAGAAGAGGACACGGACCAAGGACCGCTGAAACCGTAATGGAAGCCTAGTGCTGCCTACTGCGTCGCGAACGAAAACAATGCGGCGAGGGGTCGTTCGTCGAGTCGACGGCGCGGGATGAAGGGAAGGGAGAGGAAGCAAGGGACGGACACCTCATGTGTGCGCTTTTAAACGCAGCGCGCCGCACGAATCGCGTTATCAATTCGACGAATTCCTTAGCAAAATAACAAATACGCACATATATGGGTTTATATATATATATATATATATGTATGTATGTATGTGTGTATGCATGTATATACAGACTTAGATCCCCGTGTAGCCGCGTACATAAACACGGAAAGGCACGCGCGCGCGCAAGCAGCGACACACTGGCGCGCGTAAACACGCTCGCGCGCAACCGTGTGAGTGCGTGCGCGTGCGGATACCCGCGAGCGAGCGATCCGCGATCGAATTTGCGTCGAATTTGGCAGGGCCGAAAATATGTCAGCGACGGGCCGTGACGCAGACCTTTTGGAGGTTAGGTGTATGTTGTCTCGACTCACCGACAAAAGTGCACGTCCAATCGGCTCTCGTTAACGTCGCCCACGGTCGCACGTTCCTCGCGCACCTCAACCAGTCCCTCTCTGCGCCGCCAGATATCACACGCGAAAGCCGCCGCTCGCACTCCCTTTGCGTTTGTTGTTATTTTGCGCCACCTCGTTTTGCGCGCCGCACGCCAACGCCACGCACCGACACTGCCGGGATATTTTCCCGAGAATCGCGCGCTCCTCGTCTTTGCACCACGACAACCACAATTTTTTTCGGCTCCGCGCACGCACAATCTGCCCCGTACGTGTCGCGCACAAGTTGTTTACTAGAACGCGCTCGCTACGCCATGCCCCGTCACCGTGTGTCTCGCGCGTCCCCTACCCCTCTCTCCCGATACTACCCCTCCCGCGCCACTCCGCCGGCGCTCCGAGCGCACGCTTCCTCTCCCTTGCACGGCGCTCCGTCCTCGTCGTCGAGCGAGCGAGCGCGCGCGCGCGCGCCACCGCCACCGTCGAACAAAACAACAACTTGCGCGTGCGCTCCCCGCGCATCTTTCGGGCCCTTCCGCGTTTTCCCTCATACGCCGTGTAGCCAAACCTACAGTTTTAACTGTAGATTTAGTTTTTTGGAAATCTTATCACAATTTTCAGTTTTGACATCCACATCCAGTTTTTTTAGTCAAGATGGTACTATTGATTGTTTTAATATTATCATCATTATTATTTTATTACTAGTTATTATTATTATTATTATATCATTGTTATAGTATTTTAATAATATGAATTATTATGTCTTATTTTACAAATTTATTTTGTCGTACAAATTTGATTATACCTTGATTTTATTATTTATGTTTCCCTACAAGTGTTTTAACTATTAGTAAAATTAAATGTTACAAGATAAAGAAAAGCTGTAAATTTACCATCATTTATCTCACATTTACAGTATACTACAGTTTTTTTAAACTTGTATGCAGTTTTCCTCCAGGATGGGGTTGGTAACACAGCTCATACGGCTCCAAATGATGCACCACCTCGGTGTTTCGCCTATTCTACGCGTTTCCCCAACATTTTTATCTCGTTGAAATTGTCATTTTTGTTTGATTCTTATTTATAAGACATCGTTCAATTTACAAGTTTGCTTTTATATTTATGGGCTTTTTTGATAGGTACTTTTCCCATGGCGTTGAAATATAGATGGTTTGTTATATTAATTTATTTGTAAATTGTTCTTTAATTTGTTCAATTTTCTTTGATTTTTGTTTTTATTATTTTCATCTGAAATTTACACAGTTTAGAAAGATTGTTGGTAATGTAGAGAAAGAGGCGATTTGTCCAGAATGGATCAATGTCGACGGTTGGCACACCTAGGTGTAGGGAATTATCAGAATTATGTTTTCAAAGCAGACTGACGTACTAAACTACGTTCAAGACGATAACCACGTACAGCAGTGGATAAATAGGAGTAGCACATTTTTCAGCAAGTTATTATAGATTTTATATATGTTCATACAAATTTATATTAAAATTTTAGAATATCTCTTTTTTCAAGATTAATTTGAAATAATCAGTTTTTAAATTATGTCTGAATTAACTTTATCTAAATATCAGAAAAATTGAAATTTAAAATTCAGAAAATGAATTGAAACTGACCTTATGTAGACCTTAAGATGTTGGCAAACTTGAAAAATAAGGAAGATTCAGGAAATTTTAAATTTTTGAAAAAAAAAGTGCTTACATAAGTTATGGAAACGACATGTTGGAAACCGTAACACATTTTTAGGGGCACATTTAGATGAACTTTATAAATTGCCCTTTTCCATTTGCTTTTTCAAATTCTTTCATTTTTTTTTTTATATTTGAAACAAAATTTTGAATTTTGTATATAAGAAACAATTCAGGGGTTTTCATTATGCATAATATTAAATGTCAGTTTAATTTTACTTTTAGTATATCTAATCCTACAATTAAAAACGAAAGCTATTCCAATTGTAAAAACATGTTTATTAAAAATTTATTTCATAATTATACTGCATTTTGTGTTTCATAAATTATGTTAAACCAAATTCATTCCTCAACAATAAGATGGTATCAACTGTTATTTATTCAATATTCACATTCATCTTATGAATTAAAGGATAATGTGTATAACGCATAAAATTACTTAATACAAAGTAATTTACACGATGTTACATAAATGGAAGTGGACTTGTATAAAACTGACATTGCATATATTATAAATATAACATATATATAAAATAATAATTAATATTTATTATTTTATATGAAATGTGCAGCAATTATTATTGATCCTGATAAGATTCTGTAAAAAAAAAATGTATACAATTTTAATAATTCGAGAATATGAAGTTAATTTGTTATGACAGATATTATCTTTATATTTTTGAAATATTAAAATAAATATAGAAACGTACCACATATTTTTTACTGTTTAATAATTACATTGTAAACCTTTTAAACATCTTGTATAGATTTTGACTATATAAGCAATTATTATGCAGAGTTTTACCTTACTTATTTATATAAATATATATATGTAAACCACTTTTTTTATTCTATCAAGGAGTTTAATTAATGATACATATTTAATGCAAAACAGTTTTTCAGTTGTTTCTTAAACATTTTTATTATTAGTTTTAACAACACTTTATCTTAATAATTTTATGCCTGCAATACATTACCCTTCTATTCAATTATAAATGTATTTTATTTATCTAACCAACTTGAATTCCAACATTGAACAATGAAATTTGTTTGGTTGTTATTGTGAACAAAGTGAAACTTATCAAGCAGTTTCACAGCTATAGGTGTATTTACAAAATGTTATGTTATTCCCGATTGCCTCTATCCCGTCGCTGATTCTGTCGACCATAATTCTGACGATCACGGAAGTTTCCTTGATTTCCTCCTCTTGAGAAGAAGTTTCCTAGAAACAAGAAACACAACAAATAAATACATTACATTTATTATTTTTAATAACATTTCCACAAAGTTAAACTCGTTAAAAATGGAAAATTTAAGTGTAAAAACATCAAAAAGTGCGCGTTTAACAAAAACTGAAATCAACTTACACAAGTTGAAATATATGAAATGATTAAAATCGACGACTCCTCATGTACCAGTATTGATGTTTAAAATATTTATAAAAGGCGTTTTGAGATAAACGATTTGTCAAGTACAAATCTATCGCACAGACACAGAAAAGAATTCGTGTTATAGTTATTTGTGATTATAGTAATTGGTAAGCCATGGCTCTTTTTGTTTCATACCTTGCTTCATCTCGAAGATACGCTCGTTAGAATCAACGAAGTTGTTGACTTTATCGGTGAGTTGTAAGGCGAGAGACTGTAGACGACTTGGCTTGCTACGATGCATTACTATGGATTCTGTAGGGTCATCCAAAGATCCCTAAAATTCAAAAAAATTGTCTAGTTAGTTTAAATTACAAAAATTATTGTTAAAGCAAATTAAAAAAAAACTTGATTAATTTGATAACATGCACGAATGAAAATGATTATAATCGGTATTATTACGATAAATTGTAATGGGTGAATGTACCATAAGTTCTTCATTGAAAATCATTTTGCTGACGATGGAATGCACGATGGATTTTTCAAGTTCAAATTCTTCTGCCATGAATGGAATGGTGATAGTATCGAAGACATGAGAATAAGTGAAAAGATATGTCTTCAGAGCTTCCTTCTTTATTAATTCAGTGAGCATTTTGCGCACTTTATCAGCTTGAGTGAATAAATCCCAAACCTGAAATAATAATGAATTTCTTTATTACACAATACTGATAAAATAATTTACTGCAATGATTAATATATTAATCAATTTCATAAATTTAGTTACGTCATACAATTTTATTTGTTCCAAAATAATAGCATACCTTTGCATTCATCTTCTTGTTAATAATGAAGTTAACACATGCATTCCAATCTCCATTTCGCATTGCTTTCGCAGCTGCAACGACATGCTCTCGCATCGATTCTGGAGGTCCAATTAAAGCTTGACGTTCACTTGATCTTAAAAGTTGGTAGAAAGGTTTAGAAATCATTCTTCTTCTGGCATCTGATTCGTGAGCTAAACAAATTTATTAGAATTTATTAAACGATATATTTAATATATTTTTGAATATATATATATATATATTTATTTATTTATATGTGTGTGGTTTTGAAATATGAATTCAAATATGCTTTTGAAAATGAATTACATATACATTATGTTTATAAGTGAATAATTACCAGCCATATAGGGAATTTCAATAAGCATTGCAGATATAAGGTAAACACATTCAACCACTTCCAAGTTGATATGCATATGGAACGGCATTTGTCGTTGCTTTTCAATCTTTTCCTGTTCCTTGCTACGCTCATGTTGACGTTGAGGCAATAAACCTTGCGCAAGCAACTCTTTAACTTTACCAGTTACCATTAATTCAACAAGACCATCATGAGCTTCTTTGATGTTTCCATAACGGAATGCACAAAGGCCTAAACGTGCCATGGCGCGATTGTACAAAATCTGCAAATTATTAAATGAAATTATGTAGATATACTAGAATAAATGTTGCATACGAATGAATGATTTAGACAGAAATAAAAATATAATAAATATGATGTATTCTTTCAGTTTAATATTACTGAAATACAATAACAAAGCTAAATATTTAAATACTAATAATTTTAATGAATGAATTATATATAATTAGCCTTTTCCTGTTTTATATATCTTATAATTTATGCATATAATAAATTTGTATACCTGAGTTGAAGGATCTGAATGTTGTATATTCTCCTGAAGATGAGACATAAGCATAAAATCTCGTGCCTGGAACCAATTGTCATGTAAAGCATGGTGATAGATATGTGATAAAATTGCACGAGTTCGTAAACGATCTGTTTCATCATTTGTATAAACATACTTGCACAGTTTATCCATTACTTGTGCAGATGTTTCAACTTCTGGGCCAATTTCTCCCTAGAAATAAAAATTCAAATTTGCTGTTTAAAATATCTATTTATATATATATATATATTTCAATATTTCAAATATAATAAAGTATAAAACAAGCTGATGTGTCGAAAAAAATATAAGTGAAAAGCAAATGTGTGAAAGTCGAGTGTATATGTAAACTTTTCCAAGACTGATGAAAATTAAGTTATATACATTAATCAAAATAATTTGTACGTACATCTTTTTGTCTAAAGACATCACGGTCAACCTTGTAATACAGATGTTCAATTTTACGAACATAGATTCGGCATAACTCCGATGGCGTGCCTTGTCTTTCAAGGTATTCCTGCACTTTATCAATTATGCTTGTCATCACTGTTTCATCTCTTAAACTATAAAATAAAAAGAATTTTTTTTAATTTATTTTTTCAAGTCACAATAAATTATAATTTTTAAATTTAAATTTAAAAGTAAATGACTATTCGCATGTTTTGTAGAATTTCATATGCAGAAAAAATTTACCGTTCAACGTATTCAAAACTGTGCGGATCACACTCTTTTAATAATTTCGTAAACTCTTCATCTAATCGTTCAATTAAAGTAAGGACACAACCATGAATTTTGTAAGGTGGTTTCTCATATTCCTCATCGTCTTCTGGGATTTTCTCAGAAATGGTGACGTCATTAGATTTCAATAACATGTCAAGCATGTCTACAATTTTATCTAACAATCTAAAACATAAATATATAATTATACAATTTCCAATAACATGACAAGTTACCATGAATTTCAAAAAAATTATGACTGAATGTTACTGACTTGGACCAATATTCTGGTTTCATTGGATCAGAAACTTTTGGGTTATAATCAAAAATTGAAGAAATTATTGAAAACTTGATTTTGATAAAAACTGCAGGGCCAAGATTGTGTGATTCAGCAATGGATTGCAGTTCATGTAACAGTTCAATTTGTTCACGACGATCGGTACGCTTTTTGCCTCTAGCAGAAATAATTTCAGTCAGCTTTTTCAACACAGCAGATGTGTTAATATCAGCATCTTTAGCAAACATTTTTGGCTTTTCAGAGGGAATGGCAACGCCTCCTTTTACTTTTTCCCATTTACCACCATCATCGCTTTCATCATCTTCAAGTTTACTCTTGCTAGGTTTTTGTTTTTTCCCTGTTTTCGGTCTCTTTTTACTATAATCACCTTTATCTGCATGTTTCCTAATTAAGTAAAAAAAAATGATTTTTTTTCATTTAAATACTGCATTTTCATATTTATGATATATTACTAACATCAAAGTAAACATCAAAGTAATGTTTGATTGATGAATAATTAATACATAGATTTGTTAATTTAATATAATGAATAATTTTTAACAATACTTACTGCTTCTTGAAACGATCTCTTAAATTTTGGTTTAATTGTCTTTCATCATCACTAGTACTGCTTTCACTTTCAGAACTGCTTCCCCAATCTGATTCACTATCACTTCCATCTGTTGCGGTTTTCTATGTTAAAAATTATATTATAAACACTTACTTATTAATTTATGGTCAACTCAAAATTTAAACAAATCTAAATTTAAATACCTTGAACTTAGCTGCTTCATTTACACTTTCTGTCTTTTTAAAACTCATAGCAACATCTTCTTCTTCTTCGTCAGAAGAGGCTTCATTGTCCTCTATAAATAACACCATTTATGAAAATGCTTTAAATTTAATTTTCAATTTAAATATTTTAAGATGAAAGAAACTTATATGCTTAAATATACAGAAACAATTTAATTAATTCTTTAGCTTTATTTAAACAAACCTTCTTCTTCTTCTTGGTCTGGATTCTTTCTAAATTTTGTAATTTCTTCTTCAAAGTCTTTATTATATTTTCTCAATTTTCGTCGAAGATTACTTAATGATTTTGAGTTGTTTTTAGACATATTTTTACGTCCCTCGCGATCTTCCCAGACTTCACTGATAAAGTCCTCCATTTCCACCAAACAACGGACATAAAATCTTGGAGCTTGGCCATTTTCTTCTTTATTGACAACAGGAAGTGCTCTTTGATATGCTCTTATCAACTCTTCAAAACCTAATTTGAAATAATTGACATTTTTAATAATACTATGACAATCAAAATTATTTTTAATGTCAATAAACAACAATATATAGTTAAGATTAATTTATAAAAATATTTAAATCTTACTTGTTAGCATACTGCTCATATCTTTAATTTTTTTGAAGTTTCTAATATTTTTTATTATGTTTGTTAGTTCTTCATAACGTTTCTCTTTTGTTGAACGCACAGTGCGCTTCTTTTCTTCTTCATCATCACTGAACTATAATTAAATATAACATTTTGTAATAAATTATCAAATTATGCCATTGATATTAGTGGCATGAAAATATTATGAAAAACATTAAAATTGTTTTTTTCGTTAATTTTATTTTTATTTTTTAAAAATGGTACTTGTAAAGAATTAGGATAAAATATCAAATGCCAGAACACAAAGACAGGAAAATATTAAATACATCTACTTTATATATAATATTTATGTTCATACATATATTATAGGAATAAAATTGTTAACATTACAAATTTTAAGTTACAAAAATATAAAATATAATATATATACTTACAGTGAAAGCTGCTACTGGCGCTTTCTGAATTTGCTCTTCCTCAGATGAAGTATCAGACTCAGAGTCTGTTCCTGTCGCGAAGAAACGACTCATGGTGAGAAATTAATTATCTGTAAAAATGACATAATTTTTGTAATTAAATTGTATTATTTTCTTCAATAGCTATCCAACTGCAAAGCTAATTGTTTTACAAATTACTTTGAAAATTATTTCTATTTTTAAATTTAATAAACTTGTTGATTTTTCATTTTTGATTTAATGTTTTCAAAAGGATAAAACCTTCCCACGTACTCGAAACGTATGAATTTATTGATGTATAATAAATGTTAATTAAATAACTAAATACAAAGTAATTCCGTAATTATAGTAATTCATGAAAACAGACGGTGACGCGACATTTAATGCTTCAAAGGTTAGGTGCCACTGGACAACATAACCTACATATATAAATCATAATATTGTCTTCCGACACGTCGAAAAGATCATCAAAAAGTGATGTTCATCATACTTAAATTATTAGCTTCTTGCAATTGTTGATTATTTATTGAAATATTCAATACTGGAATTAAAGTCAGATTGGAGAGACAGATGACACACGTGTTAAAAATCAGACAATATTGTTAAAGTACCTTTGAGCAGTTTGTGATTATCTTGTAATAAGGTGTTCAGAACATTTGAAATAACGCGAAATATTATACTTACAATTAATTTATCTCAGTAATATTCAATTAAAATATTTCAATTCGACGTCTTCCAACCGAACTTGCACAGCAAGTAGAGACTGTATAGAGAGATGGATAGTTGGCATTCATTGGCTTTCATTACGAGGACACTTGGCCAGGATACATAGAAACAAGCCCAAAGTTAAGACCGCCAAACACAAATTGAACAGTGTTTTAATTAATTATTTGATAAACCATTAAATATTGCATATTATTTTTTTAAATAAAATTTACTTTTTTTTGTATATTTATATATACTTTATTTTATATATATATATATTTTTTTAAATAAAGAAAGACATTAATAAAGAGGATTTGTTACAGAAACAAAATATCAGAGATATGGGATATTAAGAATTTTTTTTAAGATTCTTATCTTGATTTTAAATTATTTTGTAGATTCATTTTATTTCTACACGATCCATTGCCAAACATTTTCGTCTTATTAACTTTACTATATATCTGTAGTTAAAAGTATTGAGTTCAAATTTTGTTGCAGTAATTGTCTTTCAATTGTATTAATGACTTCTTGTAATAAATCTTGAAAGTTTTCAATGTTTGATCTTCTGATTAAATACTCGCTCCTGATAGTATGTACATTATCTGAAAAATTAGTTTTCAATACTTTCAGAAGTTCATTACTATACTAAAAAATTATTTATATGTGAAAATTGTTAAACTGTATCAAGTTAATTTGCATAAAATGAAAACACTATGCTTTAATATTTATTTCAATCGTCTCCATCGTGTATAAAACTATAAATAAATCTTAATTAAAAATACAAATAGCAAGTCCTTTGCAATTATTGTCTCTTCATTTGCAGCCAAACGGAAATATTAAAGCTTTATTGCAATATTACATAAATTTGTTTGAAAATAAATTAGATCAGTTTTCAACATTCTTGGTATTCCATAAAATTGAAGTATTAGCCCAGGTACAAACTAAATGAGCGTTTTATCGTAACATTTTTCAATCTGTAAAAAGAAAAATTATTTTTTAATAAAAAATATAGGCAGATTCCTTATAATAATGATTAGTTACAAAGTGCTCCATTAAAATGGTCTAGAAAGTATCCTGCTGAAATAAAATTGTATGTGGCAATAAACAATATGTTACACGTACATTTGATGCAAAAATACACCAGCAGAAAAAGTTCCATTTAAAATTACTATACCTGCTGGCGTTATAAAAACATATTGTCTATGGTATCTCAGATTTTACCACTTCATTGCAATAAAATTTTATGCACGATATAGTAAAATTTAACAAAATTATGGTAGTAACCATAAATGTAGATAAATTTATAAATCTAATATAAAAAATTTCACCACACCACATCTATAATGTTATTTATATTTATACACCGAGAAAAATAAATAGCATATTTAGCAATAAATTCTGGAATACTGAACCTATACGTTCTTTGTATGTGTATCACTTATAATTTTTGGGAATTTTTTCTATACACATTGTATAGTATTCTATGTTTATAGAACTGTATGCATTACATATACTTAGTTTTTCCATAAATTATTACAGTTACACC
>JABFPN010006812.1:0-11074 GCA_022817305.1 Leptoteleia sp. ZL-2020 | reverse complement strand
TTAAAAAAAATTTCTCGTTTCTACTATTTAAAGTACTATTTATACTATAAGCTAGATTCAAATTTGCCGCTGTGTCAATTAGTTCTCTGGTACCAACGGCAGATGGTGCTGAAAGCAGTGTAAAAAAAGTTGACTCATTGGGCTTATGGAAGTTTGCACTCCCTGGCGTATTCGGAGAAGATTTTCAGAAAATATTATTGATTTTTAATTTCTCTCTTTCAAGTGATCATTAAATGAAAAAGAAAAGAGACAAATTCTCGCAAAATATTATAATGTCATTTTCCGAATACGCCATTAGTTTCGTCCACTTGGAAAACGGCTTCTAAAAGTTAAGTAATTACACATCATAAAAGTGAATATTTCGCACTAAATCAATATCTCTGATTGTGAACAAATTGCTTATCAAAGTACACTAATTTAGTAATAAACGACTGCGATTTCATTGAACCTAAGTGTATCCTTGGGAAGGTAGCGCCCTACAGTATTGACTTTAATATTTTTGAGTATAAAAATAAAATGGATCATAATTTTGCAATATAATGACCAGGCAGCTATTCTATAATGATATTATATTATATAATGATATGTGTTTTGAAGAAAAACAACAAAAAACAACAGGTGAACTGGTTTTAAATATACAAAATGTCGGTAAAAATCTTAATTCACACCGCTTTTCTTCAGTCTTTTTAATAATTATGTTTATATATTATATAATATATTTTTATTAAATGAATTAATGACTTTTACAATTTCTCTATGTCTGATATTTTCTGCTATCAAACATCTTATATACGTTATTATTATTATTGTTAGTGAATATTATTCAGCAATCCATTATAATTGCGAATACACAGCTCTCCATCTGCTGTTCTTTGACATTTGACCAAAAAGTCATAGATATAATTAAGTGTCGTTAAAAATATGAAATGAAATATAGAAATAGAACGCATGTGTCTGTACATAATAGTGCCAAAAGCTAAATTCTTATAATCACTAAAGAAATTTGAATTCAAGAAGATGGTATCAAAATTTCAAAGGAGATGGTGTTGTTAATTGAAATTTCAACCTTCCCACTATTGAAATGATATACAGATAGTATATGTACACCACATCTTCTGGAAATAATTCTTAGCATATAAGCATTGGTTACAGTAGCCTTACTGATGAGTTTAGATGTAACCAAGGAAGGAAACTCTATCAAGCACCTTATATACGTTGTTATTATTATTTACTATTATCCTGCAATCCATTATAATTGTGTTATACACGGAATCCAACCAGTGCCATCCTGATACTGCGGTAAATTATGATCTTCTAGGTCAGCGTGGTTATAGAGAATTAACCACCAGAGACTGGCAAATCCAAACTAGGACAGGATAAAAGCCAGGATAAAACATAGTACAGTCCAACGCCATTGGATGTCGACTAAGGTTGTGAAGCTATCTTGCAAGAAGCGATATGGTTGATTCGAAAGGAGAAGCTTAGGTGTATTACAGTATACTTGATTGTGAACATATCCACGTTGGATATACATGGTATCCAACCAGTATCACCCTGATGCAGAAGTAAATTATGATCTTCTAGATCACTGTGGTTGTAGAGAATTAACCACCAGAGACTGGTAAATGCCAGGGTGAACCACACGGAGATAATCAGTTATACTTTCCACCCCTTCTTCATTTATTTATGAAAGAATTTTAATCAACAGAAATTTGAGGAAAGGGAAAACAATTGATATAAATTTAAATGAAACAACACAGTGAAAAATATGTTACAATTTTATTTATAAATTTTCGTATGAATAATTTAATAACAAATTATTATTAACGTTGTACAAGCTCGTCCGATATTTCATCTATATCTGGAATCTTAATAATACATTTCGAACGTTGTGCGTCACTCGCTTGAATACAATCACATGTTGCATCAGCCTCGTTATGATTGTCATGCCTGCTGGATATCTCTTTGCTCTCATTTATTTTAGAATTATCTGAAAATTTATAATGGAATTAGAATTATAGTACAAAATTTACCCTGAAAAGTGTTGAAAAACATTCGGTTACACAAAAATATAAACAGTTACTTTACGCTCGGTAATAAAATAAGTTTTTACATATTTAACATTTATGATCGTACGACATAATCCCTAATAGCAAGAGACATCCTTAAGATATCCTGAGGATATCTTAAGATACCCACAAGATATCTTAAGATACCACAAATGTTCGTTTCTGGGAATGTCCCTGGAATATTACCAGTATATCGCACATCCTGGCGATATCCCAGGGATCAATTTGGGACGGACATTGTGATAATCTTCGTACGTAAATCGAAATATACATTAATAAGGTACATCTCAATTAAACATTGCTATGATACTTGCGATGAAGGGTAAATTAAACACTTAAAAAGAAATTTTCCAACAAAAATGCTTCACAAAAACCAATACAGGTTTCTATGAATCATTTTAGAGAAAAAATACTCACTTACTGTACTTATCGTCATCTTTATAATTTCTTTGAATGGCGCAATCTTTATAGTTTTCATTAATGGTTTTTGCGGAACAACGCGGTGTATGAACAGGTATAGTCTTGTTAAAGAGTGAATAATCAATCTGGAAGTTTTCCTTTGCGTCTGAGTATGAGACCATTGTTTCAAATTGATGACCCCATAGAATTTCTTGTGGCAGGTAACTGGATCTCGCTTGAGTAGACATACCAGTGGACTCGATGGTGCCTTCCAACATGACAACGATCTCAAACTTCTCACTGAGTAGACTCTCCGGCGACATATGGTAAAACGGTGATTCCTCGTTGATCTTGTGGATAATTGTTAGAGGCCAAATAAAGAATAGGTTATTATTATAGCCATTAGTACCAACAGTTAGCTCTTCTTGGTGCATGAATAAACAGTCGCCCTCCTTTGTTATCTTGAAAATTACAAGCAAACAATAACATTTTTACTTTATAGTTAACTAGAAATTGGATGATTATTGGAATTTGTTCTGATTCGTCGTGCAAGTCTCGTTATCATGTAAGCTTGAACGACCAGTCGGAACACTCCACGCCTTCTGGTTCGTAATGGCGGACACCTTGATCACTATACCATAATAATTAAAACGTTGTTTGGTCTTTACCTTCGACTTGAGCAACTTCGCTCTGATTGTTCCAGCAATTATATGTGACTTCTGTATGTCACCGACCCGGAACATAAGGCACAATTCGCCATCTATCATATTAACTACCATGTACTTGGAGAATAATATTGTCTCGGTCCTTTGCATAGGTCTGCTCATCTTCACAAAGGCCAACCCAACCATCAGACTCTGGATCATCACACCTAACATACTCTGCAAGGACAGTAAAAAAACAGCTTCTGGACACTCATCCGTGATGTATTTATTACCATATCCGATGGTGTGTTGCGTCTCTATGGAGAAGAGTAACACACTCGTGAAAGAGTTTATGTTGGTTATGCACGGAACCCAACCAGTTTCACTCTGATGCTCTGGTAAATTTTGAATTTCTAGATCACCGTGGTTGTATAGAACCAACCACCAAAGAATGGCAAATCCAAACCAGGACAGCATAAAAGCCATGGAAAAACATAATAATGTCCAACGCCATTTGCCGTCGACTAAAGTGGTGAAGCCATCTCGCAAGAACCGATACGATCGATTCGAAAGCTGAAAGTTCAGTGTATTACATTCTCCATTTTTAAAAACCGCTCTTCTTCTAGTTTTACGGCTTGATCCACGTTTTAGTATACTTCTGAAAAGATAGATCAAATATGGTTCCTCACAGCTACAACCAAGTTTAGAAAATATATCAGAAAACTTTCAACAAATCATAAAAAATTGAAAATAAAATAGCAGAGAGGAAAAGAAAGACTCAGAAGTTAGAAAATGTTGGAATATTTTAGAATAGCTTAGGAAATATCAAAAAAATGAAAAACTGTCTGACTTTTTTTTTATTTCTTCTTTCTGAATCTTTCCCGTTCTTCTTCTTAAGTTTTTTTGACATTGTCAGCAAACTATTTCTATCGCAATCATTTTCCTCGATGTAAAAAGTAAAAAGCAAAAAACTGTTTTTTAATTTACCTTCTGTAAAGCGAATTTTTAGGCGGAGTATTGTGTTTTGTTGTTTGTGCTGGATAAAGCAATGTATCGGATTCATCCTTAGACGATGGAGATGTTTTGTCACTTGAAATTTCTGAAAGGTCCTTATCCATATTGTTAATGCTAGAACTTAATTAAATAATAAAATTATAATTTAATTAGGAAAATTAAAGTTTTTTTTGTTTTCATTTTGTCGAAAAATATTATGATAATAAGAAAGTCATTTTAATGTTATATAAATATCAATTTATAATCCAAAAAGGAATAAAATACTGAAAAGATAACGTGAAATAAATCAAATTTTTATAGTGTCTTTACCTGAATGTATCAAAATTAAGTATAATTTGTAAGAAAAATGGTAAATTTAACAAAATACCCTCGTTCTTATTCTGCCTTTTTCGCTAAAAAAAATTGTGCTAAATTAACGACCACATTAAATGTACCAAGTATGTTTTAAACAATTTACAATAGAGGGCGGTACAAGTATTAAATTGTATCGGACCATAACTTATCCAACTTTGTTTGTGCACCAACATTAGGTTTTACTTTTCAAAGTTGTATTTATTCTCAATACAAATGTTATAATAAACTTACAATAACGGTTGTTTTTTTTTTATTATTATTAATTGAATGGGTGATGTATCATCTTATCCTTTGCATTTCTTTAATTTTGCACATATCTTCTTCTGCGTTGTATTGCAAAGTATATCGCTGCTTCTTTTCCAGAGATTCCAAAGCTCTAAAACACACAGAAAAATATTGCATTAACTTAAAATTGAATTGATGAGAATTGAATTTTTTATAATTATTTGTTGCTATTAGGGTATGTCCATATATGACTTTTTTATTTCCTTATATGAAACTGTTAAAACATATATGGACCATAGTAATGGAACTATATTTAAATATATTAATTAAAGAAATTGAAGGAACCGAAATTACTTCTATTTCTTAATATTGAAAATTTCAAAATAGTTGGATTTGCTGTTTTATTGTTTTTTGTACACTTTTTTTTGGATTTCTCCAAAACTAAGGGGTGAAATCAATTTAAATTTTAATTACATATTCTGTGATAGTTTTTCTTCCTCATTTTTAAGTTTCATTACATTTGCATTATTAGAAGATAGTTTAACTGAATAAAAAAAATGAACTCCCATAAGACTACATATATTTCTTGTTAACTTTAAACTTTTTTTTCTCGACATCCAGTGGGTGAATTATGTTCAATTTATGGTTTTATACATAGACTTTATTTTGCTATAACATATATTTTTTTCAAAAAATTCTGCTTATTATGTACATTAAACCAATTAAAAAATAATAGTGAAGGTTCATATTTGTTTTTTTTTTAATCTTTTAATCTTACTACATTTTACAAGAATAAATGTTAAAAAAACACCAAGTATAAGTTCAATCTATTCTTTACATGTATTTTAATTAAATTAAAATATCTCTTTAACCCATTTACAAAAATAATTAATAATAAGTGCTTGCGATTGATTCACTTTTTAGTAACAAAAAAAAAGTTGTTTATTTCACCCAAATGTTCGATGCCAACAGCGTCGTGTATTACGTCTTAATCTAAATCACGAGCCTGTAATAAAATAACGTAGTTATTGCTCGAGTGCCATCTACTTTAGTTGAATAATCATTAAACTTTTATTTGTTCACAATTATTCAATCAGCGATGTATATATTAATGCGAAATAAGTGCACCATTTGAGTGGATTGTTTACTCATTTTGTTCAATTTCACTTTTGATAACGAATCAGATCAAGATCGTATCAATTAATAATTTATTTTTATTTATAAAATTATTTTAATGGCGATATTTTTAATTCAACTGCACATTTTGCATAGTTATATTTGTTTATATAAAAAATCAAAAATGTATTTGTATAAAAAAAGTGCATTATATAAAATATTATATTATATAAAACTAATAGACTTATAATATAAAAATATAAAATTGTTCTTGTAATGTGTAAAATTATATATTAATTTTGGTACAATTAATTATAATATAACTATACAGGGTGGTTATTTTAATTTGAAAAAAAAAATGTTTGAGATAAAAAGTTAATATTATTAAGGGGACATTCTTCTGTGTTAAAATTAGCCCCCCCCCCTCTTTAAAATGGGTGGGGCGGGTAGCAACTTTGTAATCTTAAACAGGAACCCCAATTTTTTATCACAGATTCGGATTCTCCATAAAAAAATATGTAGCTTTTATTTGAAACATTTTTCTCAATTCCCCATAGATGGCGCTGTAATAGCAACAAATGAAATTTTTTGATATTTCTGAAGATGGCGCCTCAGATCGAAAAACTAACAATGGGTTTATGTTCTGTATGATACTCGAATTAATTTTAAAGGTACCCGATTGTACCCGAAGTGATTACGAAGGTATCTGACCATACTCAAACATCTTTTGGAAATGAATCAAAACATCTTTTGGACATGAACCAGTAGACAATACACAAGAGTTGCAAAAATGAGAGAACTGAGGACTTCAACTCAAGTGTTATAGATTTTGAATAATGACCAAAAATATGGTCGAAACGTCAATCTAATGAATTAATATAATGTTAGTCTGTTGTATAAAAATTTACGGTCGAGAAGAAATAAAGAGAACAAAAAATCTTTTGGAAATCCCAGTAAATGAGAAATTATTAAAAATTATTCAAATGCACAAAGGTGTATTAAAACTTTTTAATCAATGTCATATTTCTAAAATTCTTAACAATTTATTTTTGAAACTTTTTAAAGTGTATCATATTTCTAATGGATGTCCCCCTTGATAATATTGACTTCTTATCTCAAACATTTTTTTCGTAGGATGCATATTTTTCGAGATATTTAGTTATCTCAGGTTTTATAATATAATATATTTAGTTATCACCCTTTTTATAATATAATATATATAATATAACTATAATAAAATTATATTATAATTATATTACAATATATTATAAAATTATAATACATTAATTCTGTAAAATCATTATATAATAATAAAATAAAATAACAACTAAGTTATTAATTATTAATTTTTGAAAAAAGTAATAATTTGAAAATGATACAAAATTAAAAAAATAATTATAGAATTAACTTTAATAACAACATGCTTTATTTAAAAAAAAGACTTTACATATAATACTAGAGTAAAACAAAAAATGAATTAATTAGTAATAATTAATCATTAATAATAAGTCATTAAACGTTGATCCTTAATCATTGATAATTAATCACTGATTATTGTTCATTAAATGTTGCTATTAAATATTACTCATTAATTACAGTTAATCAGTTCTTAATTCTAAATAATTGGATTTTATGAGTTTAGATGCTAAAGAGAAAAAAAAACAAATGAAACTACTCAGTAGTTTATATCCATGATTCATTTAATAACACTTTGGATTTGAAATAGGAGAGTATTATACTCGATAAGCATATTATAGTTTCCAAGGATAATCTCCCTGTCTTTTACAGTATAATTCTCTGTTGTAATGGGATTAAAAATATTTGAAAGAATTTAAATACTGAGCATTTAAATGTCTTAAGCGTGAGATAAGTTATCGTTTGATTATGTTTTAGTGCACTTAGTGCTCTCACCTTATGTGTTTACTGAATGTTAAATTCAAGCTCTTAACATATTAGGCATTATCCAATACACGAAGCCGATCAAATTTCACGCTGATTAAATTTCATCTTATATTAATTGGCTTTAAACTATTTTTGAAATAACAAGAAAATATGGGACTGGAAAATGGAACGTTTATAAAATGCAAAACGTAAACAAAATTTGCTTTGTGTTTAGTTCCATTTTTGTGACCTTCAAAGTGTAAACAATTTGTTTTTGTATTTAACTTTGTAGGTGTTTACAAACATTGCTTGTTTACAATTTTGATTTTAAAAACGTTTCGTTCCTCGGTCCGTTAAAAATATCCCTTATGGAATAAAGTTGCTAAAAAATGCTGAAAAACGCTGAAAATTACTGAAAAGTTCCAATTTTAGCAGTTTTTCAGCATCTTTCAATAGTTTAATGCGGATTACAGTTAACTCCACCGTGAAGTTAAAATATATTTAGTTACATCAAGTGAAGTTAGTTGGATCGGAATGAAACTACCCTAATAGCAAATAATATTTATAAAATATTTACTGAAAATGTTTTATAAATAGTTAAATGTCCACTGTTTAATATTTATGTTATATTCCATTTATATTCCATTTATATTTCAAAATATTTATGGAATATTGTACAATAATATTGTACTATATTATGTCAAATACTACATAAATATTGCAAAATATTTGTAAGATATTAAAACAAAATATTGATAAAAATATTCGTAAAATATCATATAAATATTATGCGTTATTAGGGAACATTCAAATATTTAAATATTCAATATTCTAATATGTTATAATAACACATATAGGTACATGCAGTAACACCAAAACTATATTCAATAATATTAGAGTAATTTTTATTTAATATTACGTTCTTATAGGCACAGCAAATCTTCCTAATAGCAACAAATATTTATAAAATATTTTTCATAAAATATCTTTAGGGTATTTAAAATATAAATGTAAAATAAAATGTAAAATATTTTATATTTTTTTCTAAATTTTTTAAGTATTTAAAATATAATATTTAAATGTCATTTATAGGACAAAATATTTTGTAATTTAAATTTCACGTTCATTAATAAACGTTCTAAAAATATCCTCAGGATATCCGAAAGATATTACAAAATAATATTCTAAGAATATTATTCACAATGGACATAAAAATATACTGAGTATATCCTGAGGATATTTTACGATATTAAAAAAAACATTCTTGGGACATTTGTGAAGATGTAAAATGATGTTCCTCAGAATGTTCCAACAATATTCTTTACTACTAGGGATATTGTACAATAATATTGCACTATATTATGTGAAATATTACATTAATATTACAAAATATTTATAAAATATTACAAAAATATTATGTGTTATTAGGGATACGAAATATCTATTTGATTCTTGACAGATGGCGCTGTTATCCCTACTATAAATCCCTAAAAAATATTACTATACGTCCTGCACTGATCCTAGTGAAATAAAACATAGGGCATGTTCCAAAATTGTCTACCAGTACTGTGCAAGTGAGATAAATATATAAATTTTAATAAGCCAGAAGAAGATGCATAATACTGCCAATTAAGATCCAAAGAACATAAATGAAATTCCATCAAACTATTTATAAATACCAACAAATTATTTATTTCTTTGATAATTGCTTGTGAAAAAATATGACTTATGTTTTGAGGACATTAAATAAACAAATTTGACACGATAACGAAATGTTTACCCATATTGATAAAAATTCGATTTTGATGAAAATTTGTCTATACAGGCTGCACTTGTGGGAACTGTCTTATCTCGATTACCACTTAAAGCGAACCGATTTATTAAGCCCAATGAAATGTTAAATATGATAATGATTTAAAGTGTAGCAAATTTTCATTGGCAATCTATAGTGGACGCTTCCACAAATATAATTAATTTTTTGACTTTTAATTATACGATATGAACTTGGCCTTGTAATAAAATGGCAAATACATGACAATCAGTATGAGTCTAAATCCATGACCTTTCTCATAATATTAATAAATGGTGATTTCGGTAAATATGGAAAATAAACACTGAAAAAAATATGAGAAAAAATTACTGTTTTTAACTGTGTTTCAGTAAAAATTTCTGTTTTTAAAACCAAAAAAACTAGTTTTAAATGTTACACTTATAAGTGAAACAGAAAAATTTCCCTTAAAAAACTGTAATTTTTACTGAAATACGGATGTACATCTGAAACAGTTAAAATCAGTAATTTTTTCTGTCATATTCCATAATATAACTATATAAACTGATCCCAATAAATATGAAACATATATGGTACATATATATTTTAACAATTTCGTATAAAAAGATAACCATATATGGTTATATGTGATCAATACTTGGAAATAATTGATATAATATTCTAGCCATATATGGTTTCAATAATTCCCTTATATTGAAATCAATTACTACCATATATCAACCCATATATCAATCATATATGACAGTATATGCTTCATTTTAAATACAGTTATAAATTGATCATTTCCCATATGGAAAATTATTATGAGAGTAAATTTTTTTTAAATTTTGTTATTAAAGTACTTGAATCTTTTTTGTATAAAATCAAAATTCTTAAAACCTTAAGGGGACATTCAACCCAAATGACTAAAATAGTTAATTTGCACCCAATTTAATAAAATTAATAAAAAACTGCTTAATTTTTTGCTAAATTAATAGTAACAAATTTATTCAATTAACAATTTATGTTGTAAAAAGGACCAACATTATAATGTTTTACATTCTCTCACTTTCGTCGGGACGCAATTGCGCAAATTTTCATTGGTTATTTCAATTAGATTGTTTCGTTGTAAACCAGCCTTAAACTGTTACAATTAAGGTGATCCCGTAAGTCTGCAGTCACGGAGTTAGTGTCTTTTCAATTTAAAATAATATAAATAATTATATTTTTTAATAAAAACATTCGGGGTGCTTCGAAATGATCCAAAATTCATTTTATCCAAACATGTATTATATCAGAAAATCATTTTATCTAACTTGCAATGTATCCAAAATTCATTTTATCCAGACATATATTGTATCAGAAAATCACTTTATCAAACTTGCAATTTATCCAAAGTTCATTTTATCCAAAATTCATAAAATGTAAAACACTATTTATCTAACCCAAAAATTACCACAACGTTTTTTTATCAAAACGAGCCTTTTCTCTGAACGTTAATTTATCAGTGCGTCAAATTATACAAACGTCATTTTATCCAAAATTCATAAGATCAAAAATACACTTTATCTAACATAAGAACAAGTACACTGATAAATTAACGT
>JABFPN010006811.1:0-11078 GCA_022817305.1 Leptoteleia sp. ZL-2020 | reverse complement strand
ATCAACCAAACATTTTTTTCTAATTAAACACTATTGGCGGGACTAAATTCTTTTTGCTGATTTGACCATAGTGTTTACTTGTAATTATACTAACTAAATTTTCTAGCTGCATTGACCAAATTTTTACTTGTAATGGCCGAAAATTATTTTCAGTGCATGCAAAAATCATCACATATATATATGTCGTATACGTGTAACATGTATGCCACATATATGATGTGCCCCACATATGGGGCACATATAAATTTTTACCTGGGGCTGGGTGTTGTATATTTCTGGCTGGGTGTTGAACGTAGGAATGTCGCGAGGAGATGGAGAGTCGTGTCTGATTAATGACGATTCTTTCCTTTAAAGAGCGGCACGCACATCAATTGTCATTGGCGTGTGCGCGCGCTTTGGTTGCGCAAGAGGCGAGGGGCGCCGGACTCGGCAGCCAGCGCAATTTCAAGCGCGATTAAAGGCCGCCGAATCGCGCCATATTTTTTCTGCCGGTTCATTTATTATATTTTCGCTCGGGCGTCTTTTATTTATTTTCACGTTCTCCCTCGGGCCTTGTAACAACACGGGCGCAATAAAATCGAGACGAAATGAAGCACGGATAGTTGGGATTCGTTTGTTTTTTAATCCGCACCTACTTTGAGTTATGTATCCGGTGAACGAACGGGTACGCGTGTAAATAACGTTATCTTGCGCGTTATATACCTAACCTTAAAATATAAATACCGGGATAGTAAGTGCGCCGCGCGGCGTGTTTGCCAAAAGGAAACATGCCTTCGACTTTGTTCACAAAGAGCGGGACGAGATTCAGTGGAACTGCGTCTCGCGAGGAGGGACAGCGATCCGCCAGCCTTGTCCTCTGTTTGATTTCGCTTAAACGCTTCTATTTTTTCACCTTTTATCGTCGCGGTCATAAAAAAAAAAAAAAAAAAAAAATGGGAGACAGAGAAGGAAAAAGAATTAAAGAAAAAAAAAAGGTTTCTTCAGACCCCTGACAAACACGCGTCTCCGCTTCCTCCGGATAATTTCATGTCGCGTTTAATAAACGTCCCGACCGCGATGCTCTTTTCGACCGGCCCTCTTTATAATATCGCTGACGGTCAATTCCTCGGGGTTGGTGGCGCGCCTCTCAAACCAACGCGACGCAACGTCGCGTTAGCGTGTGAAATTTTAATGAAAGCGACCTGACTTTTCTCCGGACATGTACGAATATCTACTCGGGAATGCACGGCACGGCAATATTTAGTTCGATACCTTTCATAACGCGTCGAAAGCTCGATCGGACAAAAAAGTTCTCGCGATAATGCCAAACGACAAGTTTTACGCGTAATCACGCGTCGCTTTATGTCGCCGTGTCAGGCGACACTCTACCTTATTTTTAAGTTGTTTCTTTTTTTCGTCTGTTTTTGTTTCATCGAAATAGTAGTAATTAAGAAATTTAACGCGTGCATCGTTGTACAATAACTTGAACGCAATGGTATTGATTAAATAAACGTTTGTTGTGAAAGTTTCGCAGAGTAAATTCCACAGTTGATAAAATTTTACTTTTATGTGGGAGTCGGTAATTTGAGAGCAGTTGTGTTTTGTAGTTGATTGGATCAGTAGAAATGGCATTTCAAAACGAGAGAACAAAAATTATATATTTTATTGCGGGACGCGATTGATCTCATTTTCTGAATTATATCTGTAATAATAATAAATAGAAATATATGACAGGTTTCTTTTTGATGAGTCATTCATTGATTAGAGGAGAAGAAGAAGAAGGGAAAAAGAGATAGACGGTTAATGTATCCGTTTGATTTTATTTAAATATTCGTTTGTTTAATACATCTAAGGCTTCATCTTTATTTCAAAATTGGCAAAAATGAAAAAATAAATTATCCTTACGTTGAAAAATAAATTGTAATAACTATTGTTATTTTCCATACGTCAAGTATATCGTGTTTCTTTTTTTGTTAATTATATTTATAAATCTTCTTTAAAATGATTGATACTGTAATAACAAAATTTAATAGTTTTACTTTTTAATTGTTAATTTTTATTTCATTATATTTATTTCGTTTCAAATTTTTTCCTTTATACACACGGTACTTAGATTATTATAGACAAATGTGAAAGAAATATGTTTTCTATTTTGTTCAATAAATAATATTAAACATAATAATTAAAACAAAATAAAATTTATCCGAATTGTAATTTATAATTATGAATCATGATTCGTTTTTAAAAATTAATTGCTTGACTTTTGTATTTAAGAATTGACGCTGATAAACCAGAATAAACTGGCTATCATTTCAAAGTTAACGTGTACCCTGTTATAATAACCGGCGCCATTTTTATAAATTAATAATTAAATGAAATATAGAAAAATAAACAACTTATATCCGAGTCAATAATTTTTTTACACCACGAGTGTGTAATTTTTTCTCGATATTAATAAGTCTCGCTTAATTTAGCTTTAAATGTTTATCAATCGTTAAAGCTTTTCTTTTTTGCGCGCGTCTTAACAATTTTTATCATGGTTAAATAAATTTTATCATCGCCCGAATATTATATAATGATGATACTATAGTGGCTAAAATAATTATATTTATCATTATTACACGAGCCAAGAATTGCAACATCATTTACTAACAAATTCTTATTTACTTGAAATTTTATGATACGGGTGAAGCAATTGGAATAATGCGAACAAATAATTGTACAATTTAAACTGTTCAAATTTCAAAGTACACCGTTAACCCAATAACATATTTTCACCATCCGTCACCGCACATACGCTACTTTTCAAATCTATTTTCAACGTGCATTAAAAGAACAATGCATGCACATTATCAGTACGTCTTATTTATTCCATCAGTATTTTGCTACACTATGCATCAAATCATTATACGAGCACATTAAGTAGAAACGTAATAGTAACGTTGAAAACTTTTTATAATAATTTAAACATACCACCGAAGTGTGAACATTTTGGCCGTTAAAAATAGTAAAAATGATCATCATAAATGCAGTGATGGGTATAATTGAACTGAAAGATAGTACACAAGTTTAGCAGTTTACTAATTAGTGTAAAAAGATTTATTTTTCTACCATGTACACTGAGAAAACAGTCATTTAATTAATTTTCATGATAACCACACTGAGAAAAAGGTAACAGAAAAGATTGTTTTTAACTTTGTTTCTGATACATGTAGATTTTTCTATAAAAAGTCTTAGTTTTTAAAGACAAATATTTCTGTTTCATGTATAAACATAATATGAACGTAAAGTTAAAAAAACGGTAATATTATCTGTTGTATTCTCAATGCATACAAAGGTTGACACTCCTGTAAAGTTTCGACACTTATTTACGCCAACAGTTGTTTGATTGCCAATAATCAAGTGACCGTTGGCGTGACACCGGCACTGGACCGTCCCAATAGTGAGCGCGATGCATTTTTCTTTTTTGTCCGGTCCGAAGCCAGCGGATGGTGATGGTGGGCTCCAGGGTGGTGGCCCGTTTCGTCCTCGCGGATAAATAGTGAATGCGCGCGTTATGACGTTCTATAATTCATAATTCGGTCTGTAACACAATTTATTAATGAGTGTTTCCGTAATCCGGAGCCTATACCAGTGTCGATCAACACGTCATTGCCGAATAAATATTTCATAGCGCGGCCATTAACTGAACAGGGACTAATAATTGTATTGCTATGGCCGCGCGCGAGCCGAGGACAGATTGTCTGTAACAAAGAGTCGACGAGAGTCGGGCATGTATTATCGACAATCGCGAATGTGTACACAGACAAACGGGGCCCCATTGTCGGCACAAAGCTCTGAACTTTGAGGGACTCGACATCAGTTGAGCATAGAATAGCTATCGCAAAAGCGCCAAGTGATTCGCACGATTGCGTATGTATAACCTCGCCATACGTATCACGTGCAGATTCATAACTAAACTTCTCTCGCAATGCAAATTCCTGCCCATTATCAAACATTGTTATTTGTTATTTGTTTGCGCGATTCCGTTAAACGCAAACCGACTATTACGCTGCACTTATCACCGCTCGTCCCTCTCCCTCCCTCCCCCCTCCCCCTCCAATCTCTGTCTCTCTCCCTCGTTCTCCCCCTCTCTCACACTCTCTCTCTCTCTCTCCCTCCCTCCTTTTTATCGCATCTTCGCGGCGACCGAATTTCCTAGCCAACACCGGGACCGAACGTCGGAACGCGTGGAAACAACTTGTTCGCCATTTTTCTCACGGATCATTGTTGCGCACGGCAAAATAATTCGTCCGCGCGATTATCCGGCGCAAATAATCCGACGATTGTTTGCACATTGTAAACACTTAATTGATTTAATTGAATTTTAGTTTGATTAATCAAAATTAAATGCTAAATTAAACAAGGCGCTTGATTCAATCTAAATATTTGCCGACGTTTAACGTATAATTTGTACAATACCACTTGGCCGAATTCGGCTCGTAAGTGTAATTGGTTTTGTTAAAATTCATCGGACGCGGCCGCGCGCCGGCCAAGCGGAAGCGCGACGGTTTTCGCGACGCCCGCGCGTCTCGGCGCGGCCAAACCAATTGGGCCGCGGCCGCGCCTTCCTTCCCCCGGCTGTTTGGCCGGCCCGCTCAATGTTTAATTGCTTGCAATTACTCCAACTATTATGTTATTACGGGGTAAATAATTCGGCGTCGAGTTCGACGCGGCGATATTTAATGCAGGCGCGTATCGCTGACCGCGCGGTTCAGCATCGGCTGCCGCCCGTTGCGCCCACGACGATACCAATATTCCACCTAAAAGTCCTATCTTTCCACTGATCATTGCATTATAAGAATATTTGTTGTGGAAGCTGAGTTGATGGTTGGACTGATTTTACGATATCTGGTAAAACTGGTCGTTGCACGTTTTAACAATTTTTATAAAAGATTTACACTGAGAAAAATAAAATAATAAGAGTTACTATACTTTCTGGCAACGGTATCACTTTTTCATGTACTAATTATCAGAACTGTAGTACTTCTTGTCACAATCGAGCACTATTTTATACAGGAACACATAGAGTCCAGGATTACTATATTATTTTTCTGTGTATATATGGAGATATATGTTTATTCTTAATTTATATACGTATTACGGCCATATATGGTTGATGTATGGTAATAATCGATTTCACTATAAGGACATTATTGAAATCATATGCACTGAGAAAAATGTGATAAATTGAGTACGATTTGTGTTAGTGAACCGAATGAACACGCAGAAAACGGTTGACGTAAAATATGTTGGTATGGTATTAATAAATTGACCGTCTAAAGAGTACAAGATTTCTACAATTTATTAATGTCCAATATAGCAGAAATTGAAGGACGTTTACTAATACTTTGATTCTTGCCAAGTTATAATGATTTACGAAATGATTTTACGTCAGTATTGTTTTAAGGTATAGTAATTTTTGTTGCAACTTTTTTCTGCGTGCATAAGGCATTCATTTGTCGTCATCGGATGAAAACAAACATTGTATGTGTAAATAATATGCATGTACTTTTTAAATTTTATTTTAATTGTTACATAAATGTTACATTCTTAAAAGAATCGTTGGAATTTGAAACGAATCGTTTTGATTTAAAACGATTTTCCATTCAGAATATCTAATAAATAATATCTAAACGATTCTTCTTAAAAATAGGGGAAATTTTCCTGCTTTTTCTAATATCTTATTTCCATTTTAAATCTCAGTGATTTTAAACTAATCATTCTTGTTTAAAATGTTTTAATGTATTTAAAATGAATTTGGATATAAATGAAAAATATTCTGAATTAAATAGAATTGTTTTCAAAGTAGAGTACTTTTTAGAATCACTGCCTTATGCATTCAGATTACAAACATTTGCTAAGAAAAATAGGTCACAATAATCGTATACATTCTTAGTACATTTCTTTCAATGTATGACTAGAATATTATATCAATTATAGCTATATATCGACCATGTATAGACTTAAATGGCCATATATTGATTAAAAAAAAAAAAAAACAAATATACTTGCACATATGAATTTGTATATTTTCTCATATGAAACATATATGGACCATACATATTTCATTTTTACTAGGGCTGTATCTCCGACTAGCCGCCGGTAGTATCAATCAAGCGAACGATTAAAATATGTTTACACAGCCTTTAGTTTATGTAAAACGATTATGAAATTTTTTTTCTCTTCTTCCTTCCAACATCTTCGTACCCGCGGTTATCTGGCAACTTTATTCCTCACAACATGATAAGGTCGAAGGTTGCGTAACTCTCTCTCTTTATTCGTCGGATTTTAAATAAAATAAGAAAATAATTCCGCTCGCGTTGACTCGCGTTAACGTTGATTAATGATGTCACAATTGACCCAAATTCGGAGATAGCGGCTTTGCTCGAAAACAGCGCGCGCCGCTCGCACTCATTTTCCGCGCGGGATTTTTAAACTGCCATCGGAAGTGTATTGAAGGATGGGGGGGGGGTGGAAGGAACTGGACGGAGATGGGGAAATACAACGGAATGGCGTGAGAGGAATGGAAAAGGAAAAGAAGAACATAACGAAACGAGGGAGAGGGAAAGTGTGTGTATAATCCATTGAAGCGTCCGCGTTAAATCGCAATAACGTATCCACGGCCGCAAATCCACTTTTACAAATCTCGGCGGAAATTCATTATGCATAAGCGCTTTTCCCGCGGCGCGATATTATGAATCCCCGGCAACGTTGACACGCCGACAACTTTGCGCTGCATTTTTTGTAAAACGCCTCGCGCTCACAATCGCGATAATGTCTCGGCGGGCGCGCTATCTTCGTCGCGTCGGCCGACAGACGGATTCAGGCGTGCCTCGGAGCTTTCCGAAACAAGACGCTCGTCGCCTGTCATTACGGGGACGCCGCGCGCCACTTACAAACGCGTCGTTGCGCGAGCACGCCTTCGCGCGTACTGACCTTTGTCGCGGCGTCGCGCGTCCCGCGCAAAAATATCAATTCGTTCCCCCCCGTGCCAAAAGGAACGGGAGACAAAGTGCCGCGGCCAATTTCCCGCCGTTATTCGTCAAGCGTGGATCCCATTGACGGCCGTAGCCGGCCGATGAAAAAGTCCGCCCGATAAACAAACGCCGAGCCGCGCTATCGAATCCGCCCGAAGATACGATTAATGGCGAATTAAAATCCCCGCCACGATAATTTCACCGAGATAATGTTCCAGTGAAAAATTGTCGTAGTTGAGCGTATTTGTACGCGATGCCCACTGCGAAATGTGCAGTTAATGAATGATAAAAGAGAGGGGGGGGGGGAAAGGAAGGGGAGAGAAAAAAAATTGCAGTGACAGATTAAAATGTGTCGTATTTTTTATCCGCCGAAAATTGACTGGGAGATAATTCGATTATTATGAAATGCAAAAGGGAGAGAGAGGGTGGGATGGAAATGGAAAAATTTTTTGCATAGAAATTATTACAATGAAATCGTGATTGCGTCTGAAGGTTGCGCTGGCCAAAGTGGCTTTTTTTCCCCATGATTTATCGTACGCGACGTGGAATGTGCATTGTATTGGAATTGCATCGGGCGTTTAATCATTCGCAATATTTCAGTAAGGTAATAATTCGTGCGTTTTTAATTGTTCGCGCGACCGTTTAATTTATAGACTAATTAACTGATAAAAGGCGCGATTAATGTTGCGCCGTTGTTTCGCGTAACCCACTTCTTGCGCTTTCGTCGTCGATCGGGGGATACTTGGGTTTTTGACGCATCAATCTTTGCTCATTCAAGTGTCACGCGAAAGTGAGATTTATGCGCCGAGAAAAATGTTTCCAGTTATTACGATTATGTTATTCCGCGCGCGAAATATTGCCTCGGTTATGGTCGTGATAAAAACTGAATAACGTTAAGATTAACTTGACGCATTGGCCAAAAATTGAGCAATCCGAATCCGTCATAACAAACGAGCCTTCTAATAAATGACACTTTAATGTTGTAACATCGACAACAAATCACGCGGCAAAAACGATGCGGGAAAGCCGAAAGGGAAATAGAAAGAGGCTCGTGGAAAGTTGTAGAAAAAAAGAACATAAAAAAATGATGGCAGCGTGGAGAGTAGGAGTAATTTATGCACGGGGATAAAAGTTTCGTTTGCGACAACAGAGAAACTGTTATCTAAAAACAATTTGTACCGAACGAACAGAATTTCGTGTTGCAACCATCGTGAAAAGTGTAGATTCAACAGTAAAACTCTGTTGGTACTTGTATAATAAGAATTTGATTGGAACCCCTGTAGAACTTGACAAACGGACGAGTACTGACAGAGTATCAGTAAGCGTCGGCCAAACGTTGGCCCAATCCTGGAGTAAAACATCAATAGATTAGGGCTGACACTTGGCAATTTATCCTTCGTTTGTACTCCCCAAGTGCTGATAATTTACAATCGGCAATACGTCGGTGATCAGTTTTAATATTTAGAGAATTTATTACAATGCTTTTAGGTAGAAAATTGGGAAAATGAAAAAAATGTTACGTGGTAGTCGGGCTAACTCTGTCAATAAATTTATACAACTGAATTGGTGAATTTATATTACCATACTTATTCAATAAATGTACATTTGAATTATCTTCATAACAATTATTTTAATCTCAAATATAATGATATTACTATTGAGTATACCAGTACTGTGCCAATTCTTTCCCGTTTGTTAGCACACATTCTTTAAGTAATTTCAGTTAGCACATTACAATCAGTCATGCTCTTTACCACCACCCTATTGTAAACATATAGATCCAAGCACCTCTTCACATTGACAGTAGAATTTAACAAAGACCAAAATATTGGCATAGAGCGATGGTAAAGTACGTGAATGGTGTCTGTGAGGTAACTGGTTCTAATCCTTGAACACAATATTTTTTCTAAACACCTATTTAGAATACTACCCCGTATTACAATGGATACCATAAATACCCAGAAATATCCCGGAATTTGTATAAAACATAACAGCAATGACTAATAAATTTCCCTCGGTGTAATTGGCAAAAGTAACGAAGAGGTGATGGATTATTTGACGTAATGGTTATGTTTCGGCGAGCTCAATTGGGATTAATAAAACGTAACCGTTTTCTCGGCGTGGCGATGCAAAAATGGCGACGAGGTTGAACGCGACTGATTCGAGGTGGAATTGTGGCCGATTGAACTGGCCGGAGCAAAAAGTCTCCACCGCGCGGCTAAAAACGTTTGATGGATGGCGCGCGGCTGATTTGCGTCTCGCCGTGGAAAATATCGAAACAATCGGGCCGCGACGACCAAAGAATGAGACCGATTGGGTGCATGTGCGCAATCGGCGGTACACGTGGAGCCATTGCGTTGCCCGTTGCGATGGATTAGCGTAATAAAAGTGGCACGCATAGAGCGGCCGGCCGAGCTCTCCAGGGTTGTACGTAGTAATATGTGCAGGATGACCCTATCAGGGCAAGTTATGATTCTCTAATTGAACCGGTCCATTCAGTCGTTGCATACAGAATAGAGCCCACATCCTAGATCGCGCTGTCTGCTATTCTAATGGCAAATTGCATCAATATTATATGCAGATTTCGTGCTCCGTTGTGTGTGCGCTTAAGTGTGCGCGTGTGTGCCCGTTAACCCACACACTTACACACACATTTACACACTCACACATACCGGGCGCTCGCCTTTTAATACACGTACGTGCACATACTAATACGTGCGAGGCGCATAAATATATATGCGCGCGAGGTACCCGCCGAGCCGGGCATTCTGTCATTAGAAATAACCAAGTGTTTTGAATTTTAATATGTTATTATAATTCATTACGCCCATTAATAATACTAATTTCGTAGCGCTTCGGACACGGCCTCCGTCGGATAACTCGTCTCGTCAAATATTCATGCCCGCTGCTTAGAACACGATGAAATTCATCCGCTGCGGCTTTTAAGCCCGGCTCCGCAAAGAACGCCCGCGGATTAGCGACCGATCGTTTCGCGAATTATGCATCCTTCCTACTTTCCTACGCTTCGTTTCGTTCATTTGTTTATTTATTCATTTCCCTGTTCCCTGTTCGGGGGGACGAATAACGCCATTCATTGTTGATCGATCCGGGTGCGTAAATACGGATGCCAACCGGATGAGACTCGCTCGGGGTTCTCGGGGAAAGGTGAGAGAGCGGCGGAGAGAAGAGGGATGGGGGTGGGGAGGGGGCGAGTTAAGGAAAAAGTCCGGAATCTCTGCCGTTTGTTGACAAATGTTGTCGAGCGAGTTTTCGCGAGTGGCAAAGTTTTTCGGCACAACGAAGCCATTGTTCCTAATTGCAGTTGATAAGTAAATTTTAATCCGAGCGCCGCGCCGGGGGCCAGCTTTATTTAAATTTTATTAGTTTCGTTCGAGGGATTCGAGTTTTATTTAAATCAAGCGAATTGTTCGGGCAAATCGGTTAATCGTAACAACAATTTCGCGTTATTTTTACGTTATATGAGAATGCCTTTGTGCGTTTGTTGACTTGCGCATTCAGATTCGGGCGCATGAATATTTACTTGTCCCGGAATTTATAACTTATTATATTTTGCATATCCGGCGATGTTTGTTGTGCAAAATTACTTGGAATTTTCTGCCCCATTCAGCGAGATGAAAACAGAATTTCCATATAAACTGACTGTAGTCGGGTACTTTTCCTTAGAACCGGTTACATATATTTTCAAACTTGCCTGCTACTGAAAGAAATTCATTACCAACGGAATAACAAATATAATATCGCGCGGCCATTATTTCGCCAACTTTATTCCGAAGGTGGGCCGCGGCCCGCGGACTCTTTACTTATGCAACATTAGAAACAAAATTCCGGTCGCTCCACCTCGGCGCGCCATAATTATTCAATTAACGCGGGCTTTAATGAATTTTACAACGCGGGCGGTGGTGTGGAGGGGGGAGGGGGGGGCAACAAACTTGACTTACGGCGCGAGCAAAACGATCCGTTCCATAAATCATCGATGCAACCGGCTAAAACGGGTAATGCGTAATTGAATTCGCCAACTCTGACGCATTTTTGCCCCGTTCCCTCGAAATAAAACGCGCG
>JABFPN010006810.1:0-11081 GCA_022817305.1 Leptoteleia sp. ZL-2020 | reverse complement strand
AACCCAGTGGGAAAACCTGCTCCGGGATGCTAGGTCTTGGTGATTTCAGTTTGGGTGCTCAAGCTACATTACGTAGACTTGGTCACCGAAACCGAATAACACCATACCTCCCGTTCACTTAGTTTTTAAGGCGGGCAGACGAACGGCCGGACGATAGCCAAAGCGAGAGCGGGGTCACCCATCCGAGTTACACTCGGGGGAAACTCCGCTCAGCCTCAGCGAGCGCCAGCGCCGCCCGCCTAACCGCCAAACCCTAAGCGTCGGTCTGCTCATTTTAAGTTAATTTTTATTGAACTTTTCTCCCGGCGTGGAACTTTTTTATGAAACAAAATATTGAGTTTATTTTGAAAATTTCTTTAACCCTATTCGGGGAGCATTAAAGTAATTCAAGGTGAGAAAAAAGACTGTTGATTTTACGAGAATAAAAATAATATTTTAGTATACACTGAGAAAAAAAAAAGTTGTATTTAAAAAATTTAATTGTAGTTATGTTTTATAGCCTTATTATTTATTTTTTTTTTATTATAAATTGATTTTCCCAAATCTACTTTATAGTTGACTCAACTTGAAATACTTATTTGCACCAAGTGAACTGCACTGTAGTTTACTCTAAAACCAACTTTATTTTTATAGTTAGGATAATCGAAAATTTCTCTCAGTGTATTAAGCCATAATGAGATGAAGAATGAAGATGAAAATAATAATACCTTGCATCGTGTGGGGTGGGCAACGTTGCCCCACGATCCAATAGGATTTTTAGGATTTCATAATTATTTTTATGAGCCGCCAAGATAAGGGGCGTGATATCCGGGGTGAAATTTGACGATGACCTGTCCACGGCCTCCCAGCTCTGGGGGGGGAAAATATCGCGATGGAATTAAAATAATTTTGTTAATCAATGGATCATCGAAAATTCGCAAAATACGTACGTATGGTTGGCCGGGTTTGTGTATCCTCTCCTCCCATTCCAGCAGAATTTCCACGGCTTCCACGTACTCTTCTTTAATGGCGTGCAAGAGAGCGTCCTGCGGAGATATATATTTATCACACTTGTAAAACCCATATAATGTAACCACCCAACGCTAATGGTATGTAGCGAGCTAAAGTCCGCGCCGGTGATAAACTTTTAAACTTATCCCTGGCCATAATACCGCGCGCGCGCCAAACGCGCGTAATTCAATAACGGATATTTTATCGGGCAAAAATTGTTTCTTCGGCAAGAACAATGGTAAACTTTACGAATAAAGCACGACAAAACGTTCACGCGAAGTCATGCTTTTGTTTTCACATCATTCACGTTACAATTGAAAGTGGTAAAGTAGTTTAACTTGAAATTTTCTTTATATATATATCGGGACTCGTGAACCGTATATTTTGGGGACGTGCCCTCAATTTCATCCATGAGTTACACTCCTGAAAATTATATTATACTATAATATTTTAATTTTGGTAGTAAATTTAACATTGGTCAATGGAAAATTTTTGGCCGGGAGGTAGGCACAGCGCCATCTATACTGCGAAAAAAGTAATAGTAAAATTGAAAACAATATATATTCATTTGAGGATATCTCTGAAGAGTGAAAAATTTTAATAGTAAAAATAGTAAAAATGATAATTATTAAAGCAATTTGTAATACTTTTCTACTAATATTTACAACATGACTTTTAAATTTTACTATTATTAACAGTAGAAATATTTACTTTTCCAATATATCTTCAAATTGATACAAAAAATAGTAATTTGTGATATATCTTTTTTTGCCTGTTTCGTATGTATGTAACTATTTTGAGGACGTCCTCAAAATGTATGTTTCATCTTTTTTTGCGTCCTCAAAATGTACGTTTCACACATATATATATATATATATATATATATATATATATATATATATATATGTGTGTATAAAGTATGTTTTTTTAGCGCCAGAAAAAGAAACTCTTTTTTTTGAGTATTTCATTTATATAAATTGTTGTATACTCCGAAACAGTTGAAAAATGTACCGCCTTAACGGAGTAAGAATAATGAAAATCGTTACGGCAAGTAAAGAAGTTTCATAGACAGTAAATATTAATTTTACTAATAACGCTGTTTCCAATAATAAAAAGATCAGTTAACGTAACGCAAGGACGCCCTTAGCTCGGCAAATAAATATTTTCACGTCCCCCTTTCCCTTCCCAATTGCGGCGTTATCGTTGTATTAGCGATAAATTTTTGTCAACCGGGCTAACCGGTTAATTTATTAGAAAACTTTTCAGACACAAAAGTTGTACATTTCGATGGAGTTTACAGCCTTTCGTTTCGCTTTTTAATTGAATTGATGTAATGCAACGCGAGCAAGGGTATACGTTTCAGGTACAAAATAAAGTTCCAATTTGGGTCCACCTTATTAAATTATGACTAATCAAACTACCTTGACTTGAATTCCAAACTCCAGCAGAAGCCTTATGAGATCGATATTTTCATTTTCAATAGCTGCTATGAGTGCGGATCTGTTCAGCGGATCAACGCAGTCGATATTCAAAATCTCCTGATGACCCTTATTTTCCTCAATTAATCTATAACATTTGTATAAGAAACGTTCAAGGAACGTCTTGAGAAATCCCTGGCAAAAGGTTCCCTAGTAAAAATGAAACGTATATGGTCCATATATGCTTTAACAATTTCATATAAGGAAATAAAAAATTCATACATAGCCATATATGTTTCCGTAAATGGTTAATATATGTTTTTATTGTATCCATATGTGGCCATGTATGTTATTCCTTAATTCATATATGGTCCATATGTTTTTCATTAATCCATATATGATCTATATATGTTTTTCCTTAATCCATACATGGCCATATATGGTCGATATATTGAATTATATGGATCAAGGAGAAGCATATATGTCCATATATGAATTTTTTTATTTCCTTGTATAAAATCGTTAAAACATATATGGACCAAATATGGCCTATATACGTTTCATTTTTACTAGTGTCTCTACGATTAAATTTTGCAATTAATCCGAACGATCGGTGTTGCACGCGAAATTTCGACTTATGGATTATTAACGGAGAATCGTAAAATATTTGACGCAACCGTATGCAACGTGTGGGCGAAAACGTTTATGGCACGTACCTTCTTACGGTGGCACAATCACCTCGTTCGGCGCTAAGTAGGAAATGCTTTTCAACTGGGCCAAGTATATATTCACTTGGGGCAATTGGTTCTTTTAACGACTGCATTGAGGGTGCACGACCCTCATTCTCCAGCAGGTTTTGTCGCGACTCGGACGGATTCATGTTGTATGTTTACGTGCTCATCGGTGTATAAAAAGTTCATCTGACGCTGAAATTGCAATAAAATGGCAACATCTCATCATACAACTCAGTCATGAATTTGGCCAATGAAAGATGAATGCGATTACGCGTATCTAATGGCTGAATGTAATGCATTTTTTTGTCACAGAGCTCGCTTTCTGAGCTCTTCTTTCCTCTCCTCTCTTCGTTCAACTATCATCCACGAAAGTTTGATACAAAAGTTGATTCGTATAAAATGGAACGAGAAACAGCAGCGTAGATTGGTGGAAAATAAGTCCTTTTCTGATGGACTGCAAACTAATAAGTTCTATTTCTTGGTCACATGTTTTAACATATTTTAAAAGCATCACGTCATATCATAAGGAATACTATAATCCCACACATATCCTTGAATTATTCTAAAATATACACCGAGAAAAGAAATGTGAAAAAATGGAAATTTTTCGTTGTAATTTGTGGACATAATGAGTACAATCAAAAATTCTACAATGTATTCATAACTTTGTAAAAATAAAGTAAGAACTCCAGATATTTACAAACACATTTAATAATTTTTTATTGTATTTTTGTAAATTTGTTCGCTTATGCCTTGAAATTAAAAAAAAAAGATTGCAATTTTTTCAAACATTTTTCTCTCAGTGTAGTAGCAACCACACATGAAAAAAGTTTATATAGGTGGCATATATGCAGCATATATGTTGGCATAAATGTGGCATATATGTTGGCATAAATGTGGCATGTATGCCACATATATGCCACATTTATGCCACATATACGGCAACCTATATAAATTTTGTTTTATGGGCACTAAATACATTTGCCTCGGTGCAATGGCAGTAGAATAACTGTGCGATCGCGAGACGCTGAAATGTCAATGCATTGGCATGTCTCTGTCACGGTCAATGTGCCCGTATGACGAAGCACGTGAAGCTTCACGTGGCAAAACTGGTAGTAGTATATTAGTAACAAACGATCATTCTTGAAGACAGTCGTACAAGTGCAATCGTGTGCTTCTTATTTCAAGCGAATAAGAGTGGTAGAATCCAGTTTTCACGCCGGTAATTGGATTAAGGTTCGAACGATTGCAGTTTCGGGGATAGCACATTTAAACTGCCTACGTATCACGCGCGGCGCGATGGACATATCACGGAATGGCTCGCGTATTAAAGCGCGCAATTGTTTTTCTCATATTCCTTCCTCGGCAATAACGGTGAATGAAAGATCATTTACAAGTTATTCATACCTTATTTCGGACATTCTTAGGCTTCTCATTGCCTTTCTGAGCGTTCTTCATAACTCCGACTTCCGTTCAATTTTTCTTGTATGACAATTCTATGCAAATGGTTATGGTAAGATCGCGCGCATTTTTCGCATAGAATTGACTTTGACGTGTTTAAACACAGTACACATTAAGTGATATTTCTTGCTTAGGGGATAAATGATCCAATATTTCTGATTATTAAATTTTGTAACTATCTGAATAAGTACACTGAGGAAAAATTACTGTTTTTAATTGTTTTTCAGATGTATATCTGTCTTTCAGTAAAAATTACAGCTTTTTAAAAAGAAGAATTTCTGTTGCATTTATAAATATAACATTTGAAATTAGTTTCGTTAGTTTTGATAGTTTCGTGTCAGTTTCGTTAGTTTCGATTATTTAATTACAATTTTTTAAAAAGAAAAATTTCTGTTACATTTATAAATATAAATTTTGAAATCAGTTTCGTTAGTTCTGCTAGTTTTGATTACCTAATTACAATGTTTTAATATGAAAAATATCTGCTTCATTTATAAATATAACATTTAAAACTAGTTTCTTTGCTTTTAAGAAACAGTAACTTTTACTAAAAGACAGATATACAGTTTAAAAGAGTAATTTTTTCTGTCCTATTTTTCTCAGTGTATATTATACGGATAATAAGTTGATAATTGTTTTATACTTCTTGATCAAAAGTATTCCATATTGATTATAAAAAGTAATTTTAAGTTAAAAACTACCCATCGAATATTGAATTATTGTTAGAATAAATTATTCAATAAATAACGTATTAAATTAGGTATTAATGAATTGGAAATAATAAATTAAAATAAATAAATATTAAATAAATAAATTATATTTCTTGAATAAGCGTATAGTATTCATTCATATAACATTGTAAATAGTTTAAAATACTCCGAGTTTTTCTTTTATACGTAAAAGATGAAAATACACAAGTATTTTTGCATCAATAAAAGAACAATTGGCTCTCGAAAAGTTTCTCGAGATGTTACTTATTAAATATAAGTTGAGAGGGAAATACAATGGATAAGATATATAACAATAGTTTGGTATTAAAGGTTAAAACTTTATTCCGATGAATATTCATGTACTGCGTGTAAAGAAAAATGTAAAAAATACTGCATATATTGTTTCTTAAAGTGGCACTGTATTTTCGATTTCATAGTAGAATCCAAATCGACTTAAAATATAATTTAATCATAAAAATTGAAAAATTCAAATTAAAATATACTACGTTAAGACAATTATGATTTTGTTTTGAATATTTAAATATATTGGTTATTCATAAAAACGTTTGTTTTATATTATTATGTACTCACGTTATAAATAACAGTTTACAGTATTCTTACCAATAATATTAAACCGATTTATGTATTTAATGTGAATATTTAAAGATTTTATTTGAAAATAAATACAATTAATATTTTATCTATTCATTCATAATATATTTTTAAAATACTTTATAATAATATACTATACTATGGTATATAATACTCTTATGTATTATAGTAACATAAATGTTCATAATTAAAGTTACCAGATTATTGACTATACTTTAATTTTTACAATATATCTTAAAGTTAATATGTTAGTAACTTCTTTAAGTTTTTGGAATACACCACACTTTTATAATATATAATAATTTATTTAATTTCCTTCCTTTTGTAACTTTTGTTTTTTACATATAATTTTTATATAATTCTAAAATTTAAATCTTAATAATTAAATAAATAATTCAGAGAGTAAGCAAATGATTTCAAATAATTTTAAAGGAACAAACTGATTACATACGTAATTGCATATAAACTTGCAAAAGAGAATAAAATAATTATATATATATATATGTCAAATTGATATTAATCTTTTGAATAGGGAGGAGGTTAATAACTCCAAGTTATATACTGAATGAAATATTTCATTTTTCGACGTCTCTTGAACACGTACGTGAAAACATAGGTCTTTCATAAATCATACATCTTATATTTACAATCTAAACTAAATATGTTTACATATAATTAGCAATATATCAGTTTTTTTCAACTTTCAACAACATGGAAAATCACTTTACTACTTTTACTTTTTTATAATACTATTCAGTTTCTATTAAACAAAGGTATGTTGAATTAAAATTATTAATTGATCCATTTTTTGAAGATTGCAAATTTAAAAAAATTTAAAATACTAGATAATTAAAATTTAATTTATAAATATACGAATGCAGAATAAACAAACTAATGTTCATTACAGATGTGATTTTTATTATTTAAATATTGACATAATAATGTAGTAGTATAGTACTGATATAAGCTGAGATTGATAATTGATAAAAAAAAAAAGGCAGTTTACTTTTTCTTAGTTACAGTATTAGGTAACTAAATAAAGGCAATAATCTAGATTTTGGATAAAAATTATTTAATACAAAATAATTTATTTTTGTTAATTTTTTTATCTGCCATTTGTACCGTTGAAAATAGAAGATTAATTAAATAAAATATCTGTGTAAAGATATAAATATAAATACAAGTATAACAAGTGATAATAGATAATTTCTTTACATCATCACATCACTATTATTATAGGCCAAACAGGTGTTATTAAACGTAGGATACTAATTTTAAAGAAAGTTTTCAAAACAGTTAATATCAAGTACATAATTTAAGTTAAAAGTTACAGCAAACGTGTTTTAACGTAGGCGTGACAACATACGGGTTCGAGTGCTTTGAAATTCAAAGCAGTGAGCTTATTGCATGAAAAATTATAGAACTCAATTTTATATTTATAAAAGAATTGTAAAGCAATTCGAAAAGTTTTGTTATTCGCATAATGAAATTGGCAGCGTATAGCAAACGGTTCAATAATATTTTGTTCAAGTTCTCGCAGCATGAATATGTATGGATTTGTTTTGCAATTTATATTTAATATTAAGTTATCGACAAATATCGTCAACTTGAAATGAAGAGCACATCTTTCACATCATTCGGAGGAAGCAACGCGCGACTAAATAGCGATAAAAAAATTTTTTCATGAATTTAATGAGGAGGCAAAAATTGATTTGGCGGGAAATGTCAGCGATAAATTTATGATTGGCTGAATAAAAATTGACTGACGCTTACGTAGATCAGAAAGTTCCACCATCAGAAAGTTCACCATTTGTGATGATTCGTGCGCGGCTGTGTAGAAAAGCTGCACCAAACTGAGAAGAGACACCTACCTTGCGACGCTCGTCGAATCCTTACAATGAGCTTAGGACTGAATTGGATTAACCAGATATATATAGGCGATAATAAATGTACCAGTGTAGATATATTTTCGATTCTTGGAACGCGTGACTTTCGCCGAGCAACTTTAGACAACGTTATTAATAAATCATGCCTGGAATTATATCAAATTTATCGTTGGAACTTTTATCAAGGAACCGGAAAAAATTTACTTCCCTGGTCTGGAATAGTCGGTGGATAAATGAACGGACAAATCAGTCGACGAATTGTAATCACCTTTGATCAATTTCAAAATGCTTTGAACGTACTCAAAAAATTGTCTATTTAAGAATAATAGAAAATATTTTTGGGTTTAATAGATTTTCTACTTGATATTTGTAACGATTTGTGGTGTAAGAATAATTTCATTTATGATAAATAGATTCTGTTTAACGTAAATAGACATCCAAGTGCAGTTTTCTCAGTGCATATTAATTGGATATAATATTATTGCAATGTATGTTTAAACAAGGCATTTTTTGATGGAACTGAAGAATGAAATGTTTTTAAAATTGAACATTTAAAAAAATAATGTTTGTAAACATTTGGAAGGTCGAATTAAGGAAATAAAAACAATGATATTGTTTTTTTACATTCAAAGAACATGAAAATGGATGTAATTACAAAACAAAAATAAAGTTTGTTTACATCTCGTTTTTTGAAAAAGTTTCATTTTTCAGTGCCATCCATTTTTGATAGAGAATTCTATTCCTTGGTCACAATTGTATTGTAAAATATTTCTTAAAATACCAAATAATATTATAAAGAATAAAAATGGAATATATATGGTCCATACATGGTCCGTATGTTTTAACAAGTTCCATATAAGGAAATAAAAAGTAAACATATATGGACATATATGTTATTATATCATATTTACTATATCATATTATAAGGAATATTATATATTTGACCTTAAAACATATATGGACCATATATGTTTCATTTTTACCATGTTTCTAATAAATTTCTCATTGTGTAAACGAGCCAGCTAGAGGAAAAGACAACTAATCCGAATGGAATTATAAATATACTTTATTTCAAATAATACTGATTAACACAGAACGATTGTATTTTGGTACAACTCTGTTGGTGTAGATTATTTACAGGCAAAACGAAATACAAGATGCGCAAGTGCGTATTGTCGCGGAATCACATTTAGTAACGGATTGATGGTAATAAAACTAAAGGAGCGCAATCGAGCAACAATTATCAGCTAACGGTACTACAAAACAAAAGAAGAAGAAAAAGAAAAAGAAAAAAAGAAAAGAAGGTTAACTGCATTACACTCGGAATTGTGATAAAATTAATGGTCCATATTTGCAGCAGATCGACGGAACATTATTGTTCGACGAGACAGTCACCTGTGATTATAATATCTGATTACATCTCAATTAGAACTTGCCTAATCCCCTTTCCATCAAAGTAACGTTATTACTCAAGTTTCGTTGGAGATGCGATGCGTTTGATACGATATACACTGCGATTGAATTCAATGTGAATGGAATGTTGCTTAACGAAACATAATTAACAATGCGATTCTAAAACGTTTACCCTTCGGCGTACGAAAGATTTCAATTGTCACAGCGATAAATTTTTCCTTTTCATCCACAAATTTCGGTGAAAAGTCATAGCTTGGAAGTGTATAGTAAACTATGGTAGATATGGACAATATATGATAACCATATACAATAATAAAACATTTCCTACATGTGCCAATTTCTGCCTACACCCATCCAAGCAGACACATAAATGTCGATTCACTCAAATGCCCTTCCATTAACTTTAGAATACCCAAACGACATTTCAACTGTTTATTAAAAAGTATCCCTTGATCAGTGTAAAAGTTTTTACGTTAACGGAGATGTGCGACGTGCGGCTTATCCGCAGCTTACGTCTCTGACTCCCAACAAATAAATCACCTATGACCAATTCTGTGACAGTAAAGCCTTTTTTACGCCACCACTTGTTACCGTAAAAAGTAGTGGAAAAGTAACACGAAATATCTGTTGTGGTAGACGGGATTGGGTTTGGATAAAAAAAGAAAAAAAAACTTCATCTTTCCTTCTTTTAATGAGGCAATTGCGTCGGTAAACGTTTGGAATCGTCGCGTTGATGCCAGAGCTTGGTTACTTGGATTATCCCTTGACCTTGGCGAACCCCTGACACGAGTCTACTCCACTTTGACGGTCAGTCTGTCCTCGTCGGGATCGCCCCGCAGACCCTCGCACAGTCGCATTAGCGCGATCGGATACAGGTGCAAGATCCGCTCCAGGCTGCTCTCCTCGATCGATACGTCGTTGCAGATCAGACGCAGGTCCTTCTCCATGGGAGCGGTGCGACCGAATCGGATGAACTGCGAGTCGCTTCTCCTCAGCTTGTGATTGTTCTTCTTTTGCTCGGACCGGCCGTATCGTATGATGACGTCGGACCGGGTCTGGGGCTGGTCCATCGGGTAGTCCCGGCCTTGGTCGTACTCGCGGAACAGGGACTTTTGGGAGCGGCCGAATCGCACGAACGACGAGCCCACGTTGCTGCGCCGCTCTTTCGCGTCCTGGTCGTTGGCGGCCTCCTCTTTGGTTCTCTTTAGCACGTACTCCAGGTCGCCCAGGTCGGAGTAGCTGTCAAGTTTCAGGGGCGACGCGTTTACCGTCGCGAGTAAACAGTGGCAGGCCACTACCAGGCCGCAGAATATAGCGTGTGTGATCTGCAACAAAGAGATTCCTTTCGTTGTAATGTTGTTTCTTTTTTGGTTTATATCCCAATAGGAAATTGCCAGTAATGGAAAAATGGCCCAATTCTGGCCCTTAGAACAGTTCCTATTGGGATGTATGATTCAGGTAGAAATTTGTACAAGGTATTTTGGTGAAGATGAAGAGAAAAGGTGTAATTAAAATTACTGATATTCTTTAGTAAAAACGAAATATATCCCAGTAGGAAATGTTCTATAGGATCAGTACTGATACAGTAGTTTTACCAGAGTTGCTAGTACTAGTAAATTAGTTTACCACACGCAAAATAATGGTTTAGACATAGTAGATAAACTTATATGGTTACGAACTTCTGGTCAAATAAACGCGGAAATTCTGTCCAGATTGACAAAATCGTTTACTCAAAACACCTATACAAATTTGACTGATCTTTTGTTTATTAGGTGTCAATATTCAGTGTCTCTAACCTATGCCGTTCATAAGACAGAATGTCATATTGCACAAAACTATATGGAATAACAATTTTTA
>JABFPN010006809.1:0-11082 GCA_022817305.1 Leptoteleia sp. ZL-2020 | reverse complement strand
TACACGGGAAAAAATAACGGCATAGGAATAACATTGCTAGACAATGTTGGCCATACGCTGTTGATCCTACATGGTGAACTAGTAACAATTATGCTGTGAATAGAGTGAACCGTGCTCTGTCGGTAAAACAGTCATATAATTTCGGTAAAATAAAAGAAGGCGCGCTGTTAGGCCAACGCAATACACCGTGTTGATCTTACATATTTTGTCTATGTTGAATCAATGCCATTTTGCTGTGAACCCTATGGCGTATTTTTTCCCGTGTAGTTATTCTTGTCGATTGGAGATTATCTGGTACGTGAAAATTATTCTTGGATGTTTTGCGAGTTTGCTGGAATTTGAAAGGGTCCCTTTTTTTCAGTTCAGAAGGTGGTTGATGTTTGACGTAAAAAAGTTTTACCATTTTTCATTTTGAGTATGAATTGGGAAAAATTTTATAATAACATTGTTTACATTTGTGTAAACTAATTGGTATGATGTATCCACTTACCTTACTTACACAAGTAATTTTATATTAAATTACAAATTTATATTACACTTTGCACTAACACAGTATAAATATCGAAAAGAGTGTCACCGAATTTTTTATAAGCCGAGAAAAAAAGATATTTTTCTTTAATTGGTAAATATTGCTTAGCTTTTGTAAATTAATTAAAGATTTTAATTAATTAACTGTAATGGATGAAAGAGCACGTTAAAAAAATTGGTACAAATTAACATTACTAAACGCTAAAAAGAAAAAAGAAAATATGACATAATAAATATGTACGATTATATAGTTTAATTGTTAGCTTTAACACTTTCCTCGCAATTTTTGCATCGGTCAGCTTAGAACTAATTAATACAAAATACCTTATGGTAATTTTCTAATAATATATTCACAGATTTAGATACTATATTCATAGATTTACCAAAATGTATTTTGGTAACACTGAATTACAATAATGAAATGTTATTTCTCTTTTCCTTTTTTCTCTCAAGTGGAAAATGTTAATTAATTTAAATTGTGTCTACTAGTCTTACATTATTCTGGTTAATTTTATCTAGAAAATAGACTGTGGGTATAAAAAAGTCTGTCGGAAAATTTGAACGTTTTCTAAATACTTATTTAGAAAAGTATTAATCGACATTCGTTCAAACAGAATATTTTTTTCATTCTTTTTTTTTATGAACGTATTCACATTTATATACTTGCTCCACTATACTCCTAAGTCATTTTTTTTTTTTTTAATTTAATCAAAGATAATTTTGTACTCTAAAATGAGATGCAATGACAATAAAACCATGCAGGTCTTTCGCAAGTTTGCACGACATTTGAAAATATGACCGTTATTAAATTAATTTATAACTGTTATTTCTGGGTCATTAAAGGATACGTGTTAGGGATCACGTATTTATTGAATTTTCTTTCAATGCGTCACTAATGCAGTCAACTATAATAACAAACACAATAACTTTGATCAATAAAAACAAACGTATTTAATTATATATTAATATTTTTATGAAATAAAATTGAATCATTAATATTTTAAATTGTGAATCATTTAATGATAGTAAATTAAGCTGCTCGTTTGAAGCTCTGATAGAGTAAAAACAGAAAACGATTATTTCTATGTTCAAACGTAAGTAATCCGGTTCATTGCGTTTTAGAAACATTGATACATATAAATAGGATTTTCTATTTGCAACTTTGTTGTTATGACTCGGTATAAATAATTAAAAAAATCCTCATTCATTATGAATGCAACTTTCAATAAACAGTTTGCGAAAGTAACATGACAAAGGTCACCTTTATATCATTACCATCATATTTTATGGTAATCATACCATACATTTTTATAATTTTTCTAAAGTGTAGGATTTACCATTCTACATAACACAATAATCTGAATTATATATAATAATGTTCTCTAATAACATTTTTTGTTCGTTATCAAACTTATAAGCAGTTTCTGTATGTATATGTGTCTTGGGTGTGTTTACGGTTGATTTATATATAATACAAATGTAATATATGAGTCACATGATTCTTCATCTTACCTAAAAATTCTCTGGATTTAATTTTAACTCGTCCTATTTTTTTTAATATATGGAATAGATTATCAGTTATATAATAATTTACATAAATTACTGTTTCACGCATTAAATTGTCATCTTCATTTGAGAATAATTTTTACTCCAAATATATTTATTTCTATACATTTGTCTATATATATATATATATATATATAAAGTTTTAAGTTTTTACTTTTGCAATTATTAAAAAAATGATAATGTTTAAAACAACAAATCTGTTAATCAGCTTGATATATTTGTTATATTATTTTTTAAATTTTAAGTTTAAATAACTTCAATACTTTGTAATAAAAAATAAATTACATAAAAGAACGTTTAATATTTATTTAACAGAATTTAAATAGATGCAATCCAATAACGTTTTGCTCCCGAGCATAGTCGTTATTGCGCGAGCACTATTTCTATTTCACGAGATGAAAAGATCGAAGAAAGCTTTTGTTTTCAAATGCAATCACGTGTCGTACGGCTGGTAAGCAGTTTTCAAAGTAATTAAAAAAAATTAATCTTTTAAACATTAAAATCCTTCCATATATATATTTAAAATGTAAATTTCTCTAATTTATATCTCTCAATGTAAAATTTGTGGAAAAAATAATATATATATATAATTTTAATTATTCTTGTTTATACTTGTTCAAATTTATAACAATTACAAAAAATTAACTTTTGTATATTAGATTCAAATTATTCATTTCTAACAACTTAATTAGTTTTGTAATTTGTTGAAAAAAAAAATAAAATTAATAACAATTATATTAAATAGTTTACAAATAGATGTAATGAAATTTGGGGTTTGGCTGATATTTTGGCAATGAAGTATAATTGTATATATGTATGGGATGATGCTATCCTAAATAACATATATGCCTGTAGGAAATGCGCTACTAAATTAACACAAATTCATTTGAGATAATGAATAATGCATAAGATGAAGAGTAGTGTTCTTCCCTCTCACTCTACTACGTCGATTACTTCATTCGGATCGCAGAGAACACATTTATTGGGAGTTAATTTCTGGGAAGAAATAGCGGTACTATCTCAATTCCCAAACAGATTTTGTTGACGCTTAACGGGAAAAGTTTAGCGGAAATCAAAGCACGAAGCTTTTCAAATCGCGCTGTCAAATCACGTATACAATATATAGATAACTGACATTGCGACTTGATCAATTTCTGTTCCTACAATTGAAGATTTCAATGGCACGTTAATGTCCGGTAACTGATGTGATTGAAGATAACGCGTCAATGTTTTGTACGCCGCTTTTATGAATAACTAAACTTGGAAAATAGAATTTTCCAGTGAAACAACTTGCTGAAGAATTTTCACTTTCGTTCATTATCATTCGTGATAAAGTGAACAAAAAAGAGCTGTGCTGTTTGTTTTGATAAAAGATTTTAACTAATTTGATGTGATCCATTATAAATTTGAAATGTGGAAAAAAGTGTTTTACAATATAAAAATTAGTGCATATAAAAATTTAGTAAACTGAGATTTCAATTTATTACAAACTTCTCAAGTTGATATATTTTTAAAAACTGGTTTACGAATATGAGAGCTCTATTTTTGGAGCTATAAAATATCAGATTTTAGTAAACCATTTTGTAAAGTTCAGTGAAATGTTGCTTAATCTTTGTGACGTCGTTTTCTAAACTCGCAAATAGATTACGTTAGTTTACCTTTACATGGAATTAATGATGGTATTGAAATAGGCAGAGAATGTGTAAAAAAAAAGAAAAATAAATTATATGTTAAATCTCTGCGAAAATCTTGGTTGCTCTTGTGAACAGATGATGACGAATGTCACAATTTATAAACATAGTTTTTTGTCATGTACATGTAAAACCATTGAATGAATATATCTTTTGATTAATTTAATCTATGAATCATGATTCGCAGTTTACTTACGCGCAACATAAGCAGAATTTCAAAATAATTGTGACGTATGACGTGGCACCAAAAATGACACTTTGGCTCCTTTGTTTGTCCATATTCTTGTTTGTCCATAAACCATAAAATTTTTCTGCAACATAAAAATTGTTACATAATTAAAATATAAATTATTTTCTCAACAATACCTAAAATTCTTATGTTAAAACTGAACATTTATCAGTTTTGATAAATTGAGAAATAAATTTTGGATACAAAATACGGTCCCTCAAATTAAACCAAAAAGAATAGTTCCTAAACTTTGAGAAAGTGTGACCAAATTTGCTGTAATATTTTTTAATAGTACACGTCGGAATAGTTGATCGAAATTAACATTATTTTATATATCTAATTATAAGACAGCTTTATCTTACCCAAGAAGAACAAGATTTTGACGTGAAATAATTTAAACAATTTTAAATTAATTCATAGCTCCTAGAAGGCGAGAAATTTGTGTTACTAGAAAAATCCGAGCAAAACAAACGGTACACTTTAAATCGTGTCAAAAATCAATTACAAAATCTTTTACTCCCTATATGGCAACTCAATTTTTTTTTCATTTTAATTCCATCGTTTAGTGGGATGTTCAATTTCAACCAACTTTTCTACTATCTGAATATTATATTTCAAAATGAAAGCACCAAAAATTAAAAAAAAAGAAAAAATGTAAGTCAGTGCTGCTTATTATCAAAAATGGTCCCACTGAGGTAAGTACTTAATTACAAAATATTAAATTCATATCCCAATTAACTGAAATAAATTTAATTATCACAAAAAAAATCCAAAACGAAAACAAATATAGAATACATGCGACCAAACATTGAGAAAATGTTCCTTTTTTTCTCGTTGTTTATGTGAATATCAATGAACTGTCCTTATTTGTATCTCACAAATATTTTGATTAATATTTATATGAAATATTTGAAACGCCAATACGAAAAGGACTATAAGCCGCGTTACACCGCGGCGACGACAAATCTGATGTCACTTTACGTAATAAGAAATTACGACAGATCGGAATAACAACATTTCCAATGGGGAAAACAAAAAATAAACGTCCCGAACCAGGAATTCGTCAAAAACACTGGCTACTTTCACGTGATTGAGTGTGAAAGGTATCGCAGGAATATCAAAGAGGAAGTTTTGTTGGGGGAAAAAAAAGAAAAAAAAAATAAAAAAAATAAAATTGTCTTGTTATACCGTTATTTCGCGACGGTATCATGAATCATTGGCACTAAAATGGTAAACAAGACTTTGAAGATCACAGATCGCAGCCGGCTCGAGAGGAATGGCGCGTAAATTTAAATTTCACCGACAATTAAGTAAACAATTTTCGGCGCTGACCCTTTTTTTTCCTTTAATATCCGGTCAATGATCTATGCGATCCAATTCAAATTGTCACATGTGCAGTTTCAGGGCATTCTTTTGCTTCGAGAGAATACTCGGAAAACGTTCCGGAACGTTCTGTGACCTCTTTAGCGGGAATCTTCGTACAGTAATTCAGTAGATTTATTGATTATTCATTTTAATGAACCTGAGATTCGTTGCGCCGATTGCATATTGAGGTGGAATAATAATCCAGCTGATTTTTGCGTCATTCAATTTGACGAGACTATTACGTTGAAACAAAATTGCTATTTAAATCAAACGGAATCTTTTTGGTAGAACTAGACATCTGTTTGACTGAAATAGATCCATATTCGAGGGAACTAGATTGTATTTGAATCAAATAGAACATTCTAGTCATTTTTTGGAGTGTATTGCTTGGAGTACAATTTGTTTTTCGCGCGCAAATTTCAACCCTCGAAAATAATGAAGTACTTTAATATAAAGAAGTACTTAATGCGATAAATTAACGTTCTTTAATTGTATATAAATATATGTTAAAAGCAAAGTCAAATGTTGTTTGCGTGCTAAGTTGATGGAAAATTTGGTTTCCTTACGTAAGTGACTTTTAAAAGTTAATAAAATTTCAAAACAAATAATTTGTGTATATATATTTTAGAAATGGTGTAGTAAAAAATTATATACATGATGAAAGTTTACTTTCAGCGATAATATGTATAAATAAAATATGTTCGTAAACTAGATCAATCCCCGTTAATCATTTTAATAAACATTATTGAGAGTTATTAATTATGTATATGTTTCAAATTATTTTTAACTCCCGACAGAAATGTATTAAATATACATTTGCATTGACAAAACACATCAATATTTATGTTTAATATAAATTTAAGTAATATTTAAGGAATATTATAACTTATGGTCCTTTCCTTACATTCAGAGAAAGCATCCTAGTGGGAATAATTTATTGAAAAATACTGAAAAAGTTCCAATTTTAGCAGTTTTTCAGCATGTTGAAAAAAAAGTGACTAATAAATTTCACTTAGTGTATTTAGTGTGGAACCATTGTCTGTAACATGTCGTGTAACAAGAAGTAACATCAGAAGAGTAAATGCGAGTAAGGCGGGTTGAATCGCGCGCGATTGGCTTGCAACGTTAGAAACCGCCGAACGTGCTCCTTGCAGTCAAAAGCACGTAATTGCGTAAATCATAACGTGGCGCGCAGACAATTGGGAACACGGTCAATGGAAAATCTACGGGGATGCAAAATTTGTTTCGGATACATTTATGGAAGTCGATCGACTGCAGTGGGTCGCGTTATGCGGGCATTCTGTTACGAGAAATCAGTTAACATCACAATCGAAGGTAAAAGTTCTTTTTTTTTCATTTCATTTATTTACTACGATGGTAGTAATAATTGGAAAAGTGAATGGGGCTTATCGTACCAGCCTATCGGGACCAGATATGTGGCCACCTACAAGTACAGAAATTCACACGCCAATATAGTGTTGCAAAAAGCACCATATGGTCCATATATGTTTGAACAATTTTATATAAGGAAATAAAAAATCCATATATGGAGGACATGTATGTTTTTCCTTAATTCATATATAGACCATATATTAACAGTTTTATATAAGGAAATAAAATAGACTAACGAAACTAATGAAACTAACGAAATAAATGAAACTAATGAAACTAATGAAACTAACGAAACTAACAAATCTAACACAAATCAAATGAAACTAACGAAACTAAAGAAATTAACGAAACATATATGGTCCATATATGTTTCAACAGTTTCATATAAGGAAATAAAAAAATCATATATGGACATATATGTCTTTCCTTAATCCATATATAGCTATATATGGCAATAATTGATTTCCATATAAGGGAATTATTCATATGGACCATATATATTTCATTTTTACTAAAGATCAGTCCGCAGGTTATTAATAATATAGCAAATCTTATTATACAACTTTTCTCAATGTATAAGAAATTACTTTGAAAATCTTTAAAATGCCCCGAAGTATCGTGAAAACAAAAGTTCCGCTACAAAATGTAACGTTGGCGCGAGTAACGTAATAGTGGTTTTTCGAATCGTGAAATACAGCCCCCGGCTTCGCTTTCGACTTTCAGATGTAGCTCAGTGCGAACTACATCGAGCGCCGTTTTATACAGTCATTAACATGTAATTGAATATACTGATAGAATACCATTATTATGAAACGTTCCTTATCATCACTCCATAATTTTATCATTCGTCTCAAGAGTTTTGTTCTAACACAATTTCCTACGCTCCTTCTCATCCGTCAGCGCTGCTCTGTATGCAGAGATGCTGCCATTAATAAATTTATATTGATCCGCTTCTATATAAGCAATACCCCTCCTATTAGATCTAACAATATTTACTTCAATTTATTTATCAAACATCATTGGTCGCCAGTTAATTTCGGTTTTATAAATATTAAAAAAAATATTGGAAATTACCATACTTTAACTATTTTATGTTATATAATAAAAAAATAAACATATTTACTCTGACCAATAGTAAAATTTCATAAAAACGTAATCCATATATAATGAATGTTTCATATAAGATTGTACAAGTATAAATTTGTTATTAAAAAAGTTAATGTTAACCAAATTATAAAATATTGAATTGACTTGATGTAATTATTCGTGCGTTACATATTGCTGGTTAAAGAAAGCACATGTTTTTGATATGTGTTTATATATATTTTATTTTTATATTCTAACGCAAAGTTGCAGTTTTCTCGTTAACTTTCACAGATTCATCTAGGGTCAATTCAGTGGTAAGAAAATCTTTCCATAATTTTGTAGTCCGTAAATTTCCGCACTGAATTCATTATGAAAAGCAGATGCAAACAGGAACAAAGTGGAATTAGATACTGAATTTGAAGGAGCTCTTTATAATTTTTTGCACAATATGACTAAGCGAATGCTTTTAATGTCAAATCAACAGCTTTTGATATTTGGCTAGATTAAATTGTTTATACAATAAAAGTCTTACTTTCATAAGAATTACCATATATTTTCATAGGAATTCCATACAACAATTATAATATATGAAATTTTGAAGTGATGTAATAAAAGGCTAAATTAAATTGATAAATTTTTAACATTACATATAATTATTATAGACTTTTCAAGTATATTTCACTTTCATTATATAAATAATGATTTCTTGAACATTATTTTTATACATAAAAATAATGGGTACATTTTAATATTCCGTTGACAACAAATTAATACAATTAATACAATTTTATTAATATAACCATTATTAAAAGATACGTATAAACTTGATCCACTACGCTTATCCTATCGTCAAGATTTATAGAATGAAATTTTCTAAAGACAACAAAATATGTAGCTTGTCGTCCGATTTGAATAAGATGCTGAATATCAAATTTTGTTTGCAACTGCCAGTCTGTTAATAGATTGATATCGGAATTGTTAAAATAGTACATACATACATTCATTTAAGTTGAATTTTAAAATATATTTTACAACATGGACGAAACATATTTTAATATAGTGTACATAATGCGTTGGGCATACATTGAGCTTTTGCTTCGATGTGCAATTTTATTTCTTGCATCGATATACAATTTTATTTATAAAACAAACGAAATTAATAACAAATGCATTGAATAATAAAACAATTCAATTAAATAAATAATAATAAAAAGTAAATGAAAAATGAAATTCTATTAAGAAGTTAAATTATTTCCTTTCAATTCGATCAACATGATTGGATAATATTTTAATAGAATAAATTTAGTATATATAAATGGATTAATAGTTAATTTATAAATTTCAAATAATTTGTATATTAAATGAGGCTTTGTGTTTATATGTCGTTTATATAATACAGTTTGTTCCAATGCCGTAATCTGCATAGTATTTTTAGACAACAAATTTTCTTCTGGCAGCGGACCGATTTCATTTGGATTTCAAATATCTGCATCCGTTAAAATTGTTAAAACATATATAGACCATATATGGACCAATGTAACTCTATAATCTGGCGAATAAAACAGAATATCTTCTAGTTAACAAATTGTACAGTTGCAATAATCAATAATCAAGCTAGAAACCAAGATAAAAGCTTTTAGATTTCTGTTTAAGAGCAAGACTGTTAGCTCTAGCTTTCGCTAGTTAATTGAAAAACTGTAGCTAAATATTTCTACCGGTATAACAATAATATTTAAATAAATTTACTTTGAAAAGTCTCTAATTTATGATAAAGATCATTGTCGTGAATGGCGTCGATTGTTTTAATTGAAAATCGGAGCATCTGCTTCAGATGATTGAAATCTATTCGAGTGGCGTCTATTTGCCTTACATAAATTGGCTTTCTCAGACGGCGTCTACTTATAAAACCTGCTGCTACGAAATAAATTTGTCCAATGCATTAAATAGTTCAGTTTATGTAACTTATCTAATATGCTACGCGCGCACTGACGTAATTTGACTTACATTCGGATCACCTTCGTTACATTTCACCAAGTTTAACTATTTCCAGATAAAATTCTGTATATCTTTCAATTTATCATTTACAATTGAAAGTTTGGAATTTAATTCCATCGTATTACATTCGTAAAGTGGAGAAAAAAAAAACTAAGTAGGAAGATTATACTGCTGCTTTCCAAGTGCAATCCGTCTTCCAAGTTCGAAGAAACCAAAATTAGAGGTCAAGTAGGTGGTAAAAGTCAGCTTTTATATCGCCTTCCAAAATGCGAGGAACCAAAAATTTCATGCTAGACTGCATGTATATTCGCGGCTCTTGTTTGTGTAAAATTGGTATGAAATTTAAATTGCCGGTTGCCATTGTTGAAATTGTAAAATCTTTCATTGGTTCGAGCCACAGTCACCTTTAGACACAACATCATCTAAGGTTGTGCAGGAAATGAGATTCATTGATTTTTCGTCGTTTATTCTAAAATTGTTTCATGCAATATTAATTGGTTTCCGTTTAATTTGATCTCATTTTGAGTTATTTATATTGCGAATGGGACGAAAATTTGAATTGAAGCAAGTCAATTCAAATAATTTGTCAGAACTCATTTAGTATATTGCATTGAGAGTCCATATATGTTTGATTTTTACTAGGGGAAATATACTTGGAATATGGTGACATGGTTTTATCAACAGATATTTCTAATCTGAATACTGTTAGAAAAAAATAAAATAAAATTTAAAAAGTATATGCAAAATATTTCTCACTTTTTGCAAGGTACCTTTTAACCCTGCTTCTAATGCAAAATATAATGGGGAAAAAAATAATATTGTTTAACTTAGCAATCTATGTTAGATCTACAGTGTAAAAGGCACTTTTGTATCTAACGATTGATGTTTAACGCGATGCCATAAGCGTTAATTACTAGATTAGGGCGTTCTTTGTTTTTATTAAAATATATAAGAATTAATTAATATACTTAGTTTTAGCACATTTTCTCAATTTGGGAGATTATTTAACGTTGAAGTAACTGAAAGTTTGTCATCAACTTTAAGCGAATTTCTTGAACGCGTTTTCGAGATGATAAAAAAACGCGTTCAAGAAATTCGCCTAAAACTGAGTTAAAAATTCTGGTTTTGTAATTGAATTAAATTTTCCCATGCCTAAAGAATGTGCTAAAACTTTTGTTAAGCATTAAATCAACATTTTTAAAATAATATTTACAAAAACACTAACTCCGT
>JABFPN010006808.1:0-11082 GCA_022817305.1 Leptoteleia sp. ZL-2020 | reverse complement strand
TGTAGGTCGGGAGTTCAAATCAAGGGTGGATTAAAGTAAATTTTTTTTTTATATAGAAATGCTTTGTTAGCCACTATGGCTCGACTGTGGCTCCTGGCCACATCCCACAGTCGATCCATTGCGGCAATATGTGTGGCTTATTGTGGCCAAGACTGTGGGCTCCCGCATGCCACAGTCTTAGCCACAGTGCTGCCATAGACTCTGCCACAATGTTTTTTTCCACGCGGGAGCTTATAAATTTTATTTGAATGTCACTTATTATAAGTTAGATTAGCTCAGTGGTTAAAGTTTGAAATGTTTAAACTGCGAGTTATAAGTTTGAATTTCCGTAAGGTAAAATTTTTTATTTTACTTTTTTACCTTAAATTATATATTTAAAGTCGAATAATTGTTACTGATGATTTTGTATAGCATAATTGTCATTAATTAATTATAACAGTCTGATTATCTTAAGAAAGTAGATTTGGTATATATAGTATAAGTAATATAAGGAGCAGAACTGCACCTTACTCTAAACTGTATTTCATTTCGCATTCGTTTATCATAACTTTATTAACAAAAGTACTTTGATAAGTAAACTTTGAATTAATTAAGTTCAAAGGTTTCTTCAATATTCAACGTTTATGAATGAATAACAATGATTTATTCATTAACATTGTTATCAATCTCTTTTAAACTGCAATTGTAATCAATTAATATTGCACCTACACATTTTTTTGCTAGCAGATTCCGTCCAATTATTTGAAACTAATTGCAATTTAATTTAATACAAGATTGGTTCTCAAAATCGATTATTTTTTTATAATAAAAGATTGATAATTTAATATTTTTTACTACATAACAACATATTTTATAATGAATTGTACCAAATTATGTTAAATTTTTATGGTACAAAATATTTTTTTCAATTCTTTTTTTAATTTTCGCTTTCCATTATTTGAAAAAATCCTAAATTATGTGACAAAAATAAATACATTTTTTTGTTCACTTTTGCTTTATAAAATGAATTTTCCAATCATTGTATAATATCTTCTACTTTGCTAATGAAATCAATAATCTATTGAAACGGTAATAATAGACCAAATCAAATATAATTGGTACCAATAATTGCTGCAGTTTCTTTAAAGGGTATTACGGTCTACATCTGAAAGATATCCTGATATATATATCCTGGAAAATACTAATTAGCATTGGAAATTTCTTTATTTCGATATTGGTTTTCGTAAAGAGCCGATACCACAAACAGTCGATAGAAGAAATATATAAGCAATTCCTTCGGATTAACTTCTTTATCTCGTATCTTCGCCAAATTTTTTTTTACATGGCGTAGACTCTTCGGCATCTAAAAGGTCGTTTACGTCTATTCAGCTTCCAATTGGATCCGGTAATTGCCGCTAAAATTATCTGCTTCGTTTCATGCCCACCCCGCGTCTTCCTTTTCTTCCTTTCCTTTTTCGCCTCCCGATTTTACGGCATCTTTCTACATCAAACTTGCCCCGTTCATCCCCACGCAACCCCCTGTTTCGTTTGTTCGTCTCATCTTTTTAACCTTTCTAGCCAATCTGACTTTCCATCCGTCTTTTCTCCTTTCACTGCCGGATTAAAAAGGAGACAATGAAGCCAGTAAAATCCTTCTTTTTTTTCTCGCAAATTCATTGTCACGAGGATTATTTCAAGAATCAAGACCATCGTTTTATTTGTCATTCCTACTTCTGCGTACTAATCGCTTAGTGGCAAATTTATTTTTATACTTCCAGTCTTTAAAACGAAATTAATCTCGTTTGAAGAAAACAAAAACATAACTCTGAAGCATTCTGCAAAAATTATGAGAATCTAGATTATCCTGCGATTTTCAGAGTTTTTCAGAGTTTAGCTTAATTAGCTTAATATACAATACAATAATATTAAATAAATTAATTTCTATGTATTTATTTTGTTCCCTCAGTACACAATAAAAGATGAACCGTTGTAACTGCGCTTGTTTAATTGAAAGTACACAGTTGTTTACTTACAAATCCACATTTGTTTACACTTTTTTGCACAGAAACGATGTTGATTTTCGAGCTAATGAACGATATATGTTGTTCACTAGCATGGCGTTCGATGAAAACGGGAATTAATATCATATAACATTTTTCCTTGCCCATGTATTTTTATTACACAATTATAAAGTATTCTGTTATATAATTTTTTAATGAAGCTACAAAGTTATAATACTTTTTTCTCTAAAATTTTCGGAAAGTTAATATAAACTTGATATTATTCTGGTAGTATTAGAAGAAATGGTACTTATAATTGTATATATGGCAATATTTATTTTAACTTTTTTCTCGGTGTATAATCGTTAAATAAAGTTACAATTATCCTAAGGTTTTTCCCAGTTTTTAAATATATATGTAATTCATTTCATCGATTACTAAGTGGGTTTAATCTGACATGCACTAAGGAAATTAATTTCTAGATATATTACGATCGAAGTGAAAAGGCGAGTGCATGTTTTATACGTATTGTTTCTAGTACTGCAGTATAAAAGAAGTTTTTCCCGGTTTGTTTGTAAGACTTATTTCAGTGGATTAAATAGCCGTAGGACTTTTCTTTATCCTATTAGTTAATTAAGGGACTTTCGCGTTATTCACAAGCCGCCCGCGGCTTTTTACTCCCTCACGCATGTGCAATAATGCTGAGCTGGATAATTTCCGGTAATTCTCTCATCATTTCTTGAACACTTTTTGCCCAAGGATGGTCGATACATTTGTATCTGCAAATTCATGCTTTATAGGCTGTTATTTTACAGCATAAAAGAAAGCATTACCTAACCGTTCATTCTTTATAATAATCACATTATTCATTACATTTGCAACATAATATGATTGAAATTTATACTGCAATTAAAACTTTAAGGCTATTTTGTGTATTTTATGTTTTTTTTTGTATTTTTGTATTTTGAGAACATAACAGACAAATCAACAAAAGTGCAATCAAAAATTATAAAATGTATTCTTAAAAGAAGTAAATATTATGCTTTTTCACTTTATTTTTACAAATTTACGAATACATTCTACAATTTTTGATTGTACTTTTTGCAACATTATCCATCACGTCCTCAAACTACACTAAAAAATTTCAATTTTTCAAAAATTTTCTCTCGGTGAAGTAATATCCTCCGTTTTGCTTTATTCAAACATAAATATTATAGATGTAACATTTTGGTGGAATTAATTTAATAGAAATGTTAAAGCACATAACAAATGTTTATTAGATATTGAAACAGTTAAACGGAATGTCTGAATCAGTCAGATAATTCAATTTGTAAAATAATAGCTCCAATAGGAACTTTGCTTGGTTGGTCTACCAAAATATTTGATTATTTACATGGTTTATATGTGTTGAGAAAGTCAATAATTTCCGAAGGCAATATTATAATTAACTGTGTTCAAGGAAGATCGTTCGTAAATTGTGTTCAGTTTAGTAGCAAACACATCTTCAGCCGTACGAAATGTTTTGAGTTAATAAGGAATATATTGTTGAATTTATAGATCAAGATTTTATTAATAAAACACAACTGAGATTATTTCAATTTGAATATTTAATTTACAAATTTGATAACATTTTAAATAAAGTGATATAAATGTTCGAAATGTAAATAAATAAGAATAACTGAAACGAAATTGAACGCAAATCCTGAACTTTAAACAAGGAATATAAAATTTCCGGTGGAAAAGTTGAAAGAAATGGCAAAGTTTATTATACTAGTATGTCAAAATAATGAAATGCGTTTTAAAACGAATTGTGCTTTGAAATAAACTACTTGTGGCAAACGTGTCTTTACCATGTAAACGGTTAATACACGTGTAGAAAGAAAAATATGAAGAGTTAGAACTATATAAACAAGTCTTTTATTAAGAAAGATATAATAATCTAGAAAATGTTACAAAAATTTTCTTTCGAAAGAAACAACTATAGTGTTACACACACTCACAAAACTGTCTATTTAACAGTAATAGAATATTCTTATATTAAATAGGATTTCCATTCATTATATGGAACAAAACGAAATTCTATTTATAATAAGAATAAATAATCCTTATAAAGCATATATTTATCTGAAGAATAATTCCATTTATATTAACGGATTTTTTTTCAAGAAATGAATAAAAATAGTTTCATTTTAAGAATATTCAACAGATGATACAAATTTAACCTAACAATTGCATGCATTATATATAAATATGTACATACCCACACTACATATGAAAATACGTATATTTTAAATTGTTGGAAGCACTAATTTAACTTTAAATTTGCAAACACTATACAATTAATTACACAACACTGTCCGAACGTAAAAAAATTTAACACGCACTGAACACGGGCCGAAACACAACTGCGACGATGACAGCTGAACTAGGCTTATTTATTTACAAATAGACATATTATAATAAACAGAAATCTCGTTAGTATTATCTGAGATAAGATTTATCATAAAATTAATTTCCTTTTAATATAAAAACTTAAATTTATTGTATACTAACTGAATATTCTTATTTTTAATCGGTTTTCTATTAGTTTTAATAGGAAAATTTTCTTTGTACAGTTTTCTTAAAGTAAGTATATTTTTTTTCTGAGTACAGCAAGATATTATTTGATAATAGGGTTAAAACTGTGATTGCCACGAGTTAACTGCGACAGGTTTTGTCAACGGACCCTCGTCAAGCACAGGAAATTGGAATTTATATATAATTATCGTGAACGTGACCAGTTCAATTCGCTTATCGATCAAATGATGATATCTCGAATATTTGTAAACTTTTACTTTGCAGTTGTATGAATTCAATCATTAAAACAAACATTTATTAACAAAATATGATTATTGGTACATTAAGCAGACCATCACATGGAATTTTAGAAATGGATAATATTTTAATAATAATTTTACTTTAATTAAAACTATAAATAATAAAAATAATTGTTGATTTTGTTGAAAGCAAAAAGAAACATATATACTGGAAAAAACCCGTCAAATATTACTGTGCTCACCCCAATAATAAAAAGCTGTTATGTCAGAAAGGAAACAAATATAGTAAATCTTTCCAAGTGTAATATTTACCTCCATAATGTCCTCAGTTTAATAAACAGTACAGTTCTTTTGTTTCGAAAATATTGTGCTAAGTATGAAAAATAAAATTTGTTCACGATATTTTACTCACTGTTGGTAGATTCTGATAAAAAAGGTATATAAAAATTAGTTTAAAGTCTTGATAATGGATAACATTTCGATGTTATACAGATAATAACATTTGGTTTACTGCAGAGTATCTGTCACAGATAAGTCAAAGTATAATTGGAAAGTTATAATGGGTTTGAGTTTGGCAATAGAGATACAGGATAGAAGAATGAAAATTCGCTCGATTACCCAATGACTTAACCCTCGGGAGTATCCTTGAACCTTATCCCAATGTGGGACCCCGGATGCGGCGAAACTTTTTTTACAACCCCGAATAAGGCTTTCAGACCAAGCTCGGCCGTGACCTGTATTCTTAAGTACCCGTCGAAATGAGCAAGCACGATTAGTGGGCAACTTTGAGGATCGCGACGAAAAGTTGGCCGCCCAGCTTTTCGCGAGCTAAGCTCCAGAAGGGATTTTCGTCTTTGTGGTCTACCGCTGAAAGCCCCTAAAGTATAGAAGTATTATACTCTTTTTCTTCTTCGTTTCCTTATAACGATATAATTGCGCTATCACAAAGGATTACCGTCAAAAGATTATTTATTATAGCTGTAATCGAAAATATTATATATATGTAATAAATAAATTGTTTGGTTGACATATAAATCTTATTAAGAATTTATGTTCATTAATGTGAAAAATGGAAATAATGGTACACTATTTAATGAAAATTATATATTGATTTACAGAATTAATTTGTGATTCTATTCTGTATGGATAGAAAATAAAATTATATTTCTTCCATTCCTTGTTGATAACTCTAAGTTCCTTTAAGAAGTATTACATGACAGAAAATATGGTCTTGAATGAATTGTGTAATGAACTGATGAACGATTTCAGTTCTAAATGAATTAAATAAACGTTTGCGAATTTGAAAGCATAAATTCAATCTTCAATATATTCAATATATTAATGGTAAACATTATGACAGTACATCAATGCTACACTCATAAAAAAATTGACTGCAGTCAACTAAAAATACTGTAGTTTGTTTTTTCGACAAATAAAGTATAGATCAGTTGATATATTAAATAAGCAGAGTTACATCAGTTTTTAAAGAGCGGTTGACTGAAATAAAAAAATTTACTTACTGTCAGATTATATTTATAATTTATTTTCATTTCACAGCAAATGTAAATACCCTTTCAATCATCAAATTTTATTAATCTTACTTCTACTTTGTATGAAACTTTATAAATAAATGCCTTATGAATATTAATTTGTTAATCAATAAAATTTAATATATTTGAAGAGAGGACAAAATTCTGAAATGCTTGTACCTTTATAATACTAAACGAAATGTAAATTTATATCTAATTCTCTGTCCACGTGCAATTGATAATTGTTTTTACTTTTAATTTATTAGAAAAAAACCTTCCGCATTTAATTATTCTCAACCTAAAATTCAACGCGGTATCTCTGGAGTGCGTTGGTTAATTACAAGAAAAAAAGTGATGCTTGCGTTTACCTAGGGCACTATTTTGTTTTGCAGGTGTTATCTGGCCGGTGATAAGTACACTTCTGAAATTCGTGACGTGGCTGCATGCGCGATCTTCCTTCAACTCTCGTGCACAAGGGCTTCTTCGTTGTTTGAAGACGAGTGGGACACAACATTTGTAAGCTCAACGTCGCAACGGAGTACGACGGGAGAAGTATGAGGGAATTCTGAAGCTCAGCTCCGGGCTGTTGTGAAGACTATTCGGAATAACGAAGATGAAATGGGATGCTATGCTTTACTTGCTTTTGACTCTGTGTCTTTCCTTAGTCAATCTATGTTTTGCATTCATCGAGACTGGAGGTACAAAGCTTAATTCATATCAAAAATTTCCCAAACCCGATACGTAATCTCTTTCATTTTGCTTAATGAGAAATTACTTTGCATCCGACTAAACGAATCGTTATCAATTTTTCGTTTACGCTTATACCCCGTATCCTTTCGAGCATTTTAATATGCTATTTTTCACGTGTCTTTCGAAAGTAATTAAAATTAGTTTACGATAATAAACTGTACGGAGAAAGTGTTTCTCACTAACCAATACTGAAACCAAATCTAATCTATCGCGAAGGCCAAACTCCATAACTTTCAGTTTTTCAATTTCGTGAGATGGGGAAAAAAGAAAATATCTATGAAGGATACTTTGCGATATTGGATCATTGACAATTTTCAATCAAACAACATTATTTTATAAAGATTAAAGATTATTTATAAATCAACCTAAGTAAAAACTTTCTTTAAAAATTATAATAGTTTGTTATATATGAGCCTAATTAATAATTTATTTAAATTAAATAAATATTATAGTTAATTCAAATAAGTGTGTTATCGCGTTCATAGTCGAGCAATGTGTATAATTGAAATAAATAATCCGTGCCCTGAGTGCGAGTCATCCTGGGCAATCATTGTTTGGATAGTTTTAAATTTGCTTGATATTCTTTCACTGGGAAAAACAGACCTTTCAAGACTAAACATGCCCCTCATGTCTTCGCATGCATACGTCTGTATTAATTATTTTGAGCACTTTACACTAGTGAGTTGCCGCTACATAAAATGAATATTCATGCCCGCGAACCAACTTATAAATAATGCGCAATTTAAATAATTCTTTCCCCGTATTCTGAATAACCGAATTTTTCATCCATTCATGCAATTTATAATTAAATTTTAATCTACATACATTCGTATAAATTTCGTATCTTAATGCATCACTAAAGACTTAACTGATATTCATTAACATTTATTTAAATAAACGAGGTAAAATAACGTAAATATTGCTATAAATTCGGAACGAATTTGGACTTAACAAAACTGTTTTAAATACAAACCGTGTATGTTTTATAATTGATAGTCATGTAATAAACGCAAAAAAAATACTGCAAAAAATACCGGTTGGTTAATTCGATCGGAATTCGTTATCATGAAAATCAATGAGAATTATTTACTCCGTGAATTCTTTTTGTAATGCATTTTTATAGTTTTATTATTTACAGTACTGCAAAATATTTTTCTTTAATAATATATTTAAAAAAAGCAATTTAGGGTGAAAGTGAAGTATGAAAACAAGACCAATATAAAATCTTTAATTGTTACATTCATAATTTAGGAGGTGCTTAGTGGTATCTCGGCAAAAGTGTTCTCCGAATCAAAAAGTCAAAAATTCCGCGGCGTGTAATGATGTACTGAATAACGCGCATCAAATATAAAGACTTATGATTGAGTATGCGAAAGACGAGCGTGCGTTTTCAATGCAGCGACGGTTTAACGAGAAACAGACGGAGAATGAAAGAGTAATGAAATGTGAAAGAGAAGGAGAAACAATGAGTAGAAATAACACGCACGGCGCCGAAAACGTAAATTCAATTGTTATATATGGAGTTGACTAATTTATATCTGTGCCGGGTCCAATTGGCTAATTATTGCTCATTAATCATTCTATATTATGTGTAGGAATTCATTGATTATCGTAGGCACTCGAGCTACTCACTACCCTATTAAAAATGACATATTAATACATATTGAAACATACAAATTCAGAGACAATTACCGTCCAAAAAAACGTATTTCGGGATATGTTTTTGGACGCTTATTGTCTCCGCATTTGGATGTTCTAATAATTATTATTATACGTCATTTTTAATAATGTATATTTTACACTGTACTCAACAGATTTTACTAATCGGATTCGCAAGCTCTTAAATTCATTCTTTTTAATTAGATGTTTTCGAAAGAAGATAATGACGATAGATTTAGAGGTAACATTTATAAGAAATCCCCCTTTTTAATTCCCCATATGATACGCTGAGCATGCGACCGTAGTCACAAAAAATATAGATATTATACAGTTCCATGAACGAGAGTATTATACTCTCGGAGCGTAGCAAAGTTATTAAAATCGTCAAAAACTAGAAAAAAGGTCATTTTTTATATAAAAATAAAATCATCTGAAAATCTCAACAATGCGCTATCAATACTAATTAATACGTTATAATATTTATTAAAAGCTGAAATAAAAACATGTTATTATTGAACATAATAGATAGTGCGCGATGAATTATTTTTCTTCGTACTTTCTCCATTTTTTTAACAATAATATTATTTGATTAAAACTTTATATTATTTTAAGAAAATTAAAAGCTTTAATTTATATTAATTAATTTAAAACTGTAATTGTACGCTTTTTAATTCTGTGCCTGAATATACTAATAATTGTTGAGTTCAACAATACTACTCTCTTGCCTTTCATAAAGAGAACTGGAAAAAAAATAAAAAAGAAAGAAATGTAGGCTAAGTACATACTTCATTGTTTTTTTTCTTGCTACGATGTTGTAATCAGGAATTGGCGAAATCATAATATTTAATTAAAATTACAATTACCCGAAACTAATTACAAGTGATTCGTTCTTGAAGATTCATTGTAAATCACTTTTGTCCGTTAAAAAATTGTACCACTTTTATTGCTTAATTAATTGTAACTGATAAAAATTCATTAGAAATTACTTTTGAAATAAACTTTTAATTGTTATTTCAACAGTATTTTATGAATTGGATTAAATTGCTACTAAACTCCAATGACTATACTAAAGTCGCCCTTCTTACGCCCTTTTGCACGTTTGTCACACCGAAAAGCTAAATTTTTCGTTATTTCTCTCAGCAACCTTACCGCTTTTTGTACGTAGCTTAATTGTAAGTTGTTTTCATACACGCTATACTTCATTCCACATATTTCGATTAATGGCGACTTGAATCAAACCCCAAGTATAGATTCTAATAACTTTCGACATTTACTTTCCTTCTTGTCATAAAGAAGATTTGCGACTTTACTCATATTTTATTAAACTAATATTACAAATTTATTAATATAATTAATTAATAAAAACAAATTCAAAGATTTTTTTCATAAATATAATCATAATTATAAATATGATATGATAATGATAATTATAACATATATAATTTAGAGTGAATTGAATACATAATATAATTTGCAATTTTATTTGATTAAAACCTATATTTAAAACGTTAACATATACATGATGGGCATTTCATTTTAAAATTCAATACAATCTGGTCGAGACTTAAAGTTGAGCATAAATGAGTGTCACGTAAACTGACTTATAAACATTATGAGTCAAGCAGGACGTTAAACTACGAAAGTCTATTTTTTATTGTGTTTAACTTTATAGCGTTCACCTTAACGGGTTGGCATAGCGTAGAGGAAAAACCCAAGTAGCGAAGCTTTTTTATAGGTGGTAAACTGGAGAAACGTTGAATCCAGCTTTCAGACATTTTATTGTTCCGCAGATTATATGCGAATTTCAACGGCGCACAATTTCAGCAAGTATTATTCATTGCAATGGTCTGAAAAACAATTTTTCGAAAATGCAACATCTGTGTAATAGCTCTCTTAAATAATTCACGAATTTTTTTTTATTAACGTTTAAGTGTATAAGTGAAACAAAATTGTAAAGAATTTACGTTTCCTTATACTTCTCTACGATATTTAATAAAATTTACACATAGGGAATTTTATTAGTAGTTGCTACTATATTTTATAATCATTCAGGGATACATGTGTACACTTATATTAATTTTTTAATATGATATAGTAAAATATGTAAAATACATTTTAAACAAATTTTAGAAAAAGTGTCTCCGTCTGAACGCTTACTGGTCTTTGTTAAACGCTGCACGGAGAAAAATGTTTAGTTGTGTTAACCAAACATTTGGTTCTTTTTTAGCTGACCAAAATTTTTAGTTGAAATAACCAAATATGTTGGTCAGAATATTTTTTTTAGTTACTTCAACCAAAATTATTTGTTATTGAAACAATAATTTGGTTATTTTAACTAAAGATTTTGGT
>JABFPN010006807.1:0-11084 GCA_022817305.1 Leptoteleia sp. ZL-2020 | reverse complement strand
GTTGAAGTAACTAAAAAAAATATTCTGACCAACATATTTGGTTATTTCAACTAAAAATTTTGGTCAGCTAAAAAAGAACCAAATGTTTGGTTAACACAACTAAACATTTTTCTCCGTGTAATTAAATCTACTGAAATTTGTATCAAACATAATAATCAGATATTAACGTACATATTTATTTACAAAACTTTTTCTATACGCACAATTCCAACATTTAAACTGTAGAAAAAATGTTTCTCTCTGTACATGTATTATAAAGTGGAAACATTAAGTTTTTGTAAATATTACAGTAGCATTCAATTAACATTTACATATCAAAACATTTTCATTATACATTACATTACGTTTGTATTGGTTTTTATAATAAATATATCGTAATAAATTACTGTGAAAAATGTACATATAAGTAAATATAAAATATTCACATGTTTTTTGTTTTAACATAATTATTATTTGTAACAAAATCAATATCAATGAATGTTTTAACGTGCTGAGTAATCCTAAAGTAAATCAAGGTTTGTTTTAACCACATGCTTCATCGGGTGGGAATAAAAAATAATAAAACATTCTACTTGAAGCAATTAATTTTTATAAACATTTTTCAATGAGAAATGCGAAAAGGACTCTTTAATATAGATTTAAATTAACTTCGCTGCATTTAATTTTTAGATTAGCGAATACGAAAAGTATCTTCAAGAAGAAGAAGAAAAAGAAGCAGCTTCTGGTGTAAGTTCAAATGATAATGCTGAAGTAGGAAAGACAGGTCTGAATGGAACACCTCCAGTTAATATTCAATCTTCCGAAGAGAAATGGAAAGAAAGGCGAGAGTTTTTAGAGACGTTGAAAAAAGAACTGAAAAGAGTTCGCGACGGTGGCGATCCTTATGACTGGGGTCATCTTTTGGATGATGATGAAAACGAAAAAGTCAATGATCCGAATGCAGCATCTATATCTGAAATTAATGAATATGAAGATATGGAAGAAAGCGCGACGGAAGCACAAAAAGCTGAACAAATTGAAGATAATATTAAAAGCAGCGCTGATAAAAAGGAAGATTAAATATGTTTATTTATTTTTTAAACTTATATAGCACGTTTTAACAACATTTAATTGATTAAAAAATAAAACTTAAAATGAATGTTAATTAAAAATACTCTCTTGATACATGATATAGTCTCTTTATACACTGTAAAAATATTGTATTTAATTTCGCTCTAAGGTATGGAAAAACAGACGTAGAAGCATAAATTTACCAATATCGTCACTAATTTAGATTGAAGCATTTATTCATAAATCATGTTACTCTACGTTTATGGTAAAATTGTCCCTAAATGCTTGGAGGTTTCTGGAAAAATATCCTTCTACGATGTTCATTGTTATTGTTTTCTGAGTGTTCCCTAATACGTATTAAATAATACAGTATCTTAGTGTTTTAAGAAATATTTTTATATTTATATTATAATTATTTTAATAATTTTTTAATTTATCAATAATATCAAACATGGAACAAACCATTGCTACGATGTAACATGCTATCTGATTGCTCACTATTATGAATATGAATGGCGAAAAGTACCAATAAAGGCTAATGATTGTCATTAGCGTAGTACTTTTTGTTGCCATAATACAGTCTATCCGTAAAATTCTTTTCTATAAATGAATTGCTGAAAGCATAAGGTACTCAACTTAAGTCAATTAATATTTAGTTTTAGCCATTTAAACAGAGATACTGATTTGTGGCTTTATAACAATAATTTATTATGTCATTAACATTTTATTACACATACAATAATAAAATATATTATTTGACATTATATTTATCTTATTTACAATAGCAAAAGTATAGTAATATCAGACTCTATGCCTTCATCTATGAAAGTCTGCTCTGTAATATAAGAAATAGGATAAATGAATATGCACAATGTATAAACATTTTTTGTAATGATCATGACAGACAATATATTTTCCTGGAGTGCGCATTCATTTTTTTGTAAATTTAAAATGCACTTTGCCAGTCTGTTATAATTTTATGCACTATTGAGTTCAGTCTAAGAATGCCAAACAATGCAGTAAATTGCATTGTTTTAATTTTCTTAGTATAAAACGCGAAGAGAAATATGTTTGAGAACAATTTTTTGTAGAATTTAGAACCAAAATCATATATATTAAATTTCAACATATTTTTAATACACTTAAAGAAATGTTATTACAAAAACAGTAGTAAATTTTAATCGTAATACTTCTGATATTAGACATTTATAGTAATATTTACTAACATTATTTTCTATTAACAATTAAAAATACTATATTTCAATCATATTGTAATTCCATTTCAGCGTAAAATAAGTATCAATAGATAATATGCGTTATTCTTGATATACTTTTGTTGCCTATAATTTGTATAAAAAATTTTATATTATACTAGCGAAATTAATTTATATATGTATATTTACTATAATTTTAATATAATAATAATCGTACTTAAATACACTTGATGATATTTTCATTTATTATGATTACTAAATAACAAAAAAAAAACAAGTATATTTTATTCAGCGAAATATTAATTTTCAATTGAACCTTTAAAAAGTGTTATTACTTTTAAAATGATATCAGTGGTGAATAATTTTTTCTATTCAAAATCAGATGATAAAAATATGCCATTTTTTAAGTTTTATAATAAAAATTACACAAATGTAAATAATTTAAATTATAAAGTTATTTTTTTCGTGTATTTAATTAAAAATAACAGAATAATTGTGTAAAATATTTTCAGTAATTATTATGGTAAAAAGATTTAATTTCTTAATATATTAAAAATTAGTAACAATAATTGTAATTTATAATATTACTCTTTTTCAGCACAATTTATCCCGTTATCATCTTATCCGACGACAGATAATACTTTCATATCTGGCCAATAGCAGTTGTTTCCTTTAAAAACTGTTTCACGAAAACAAGAAACCTAACTTACCGTTCGTTACCCGTGCACATAAAGATGTCACTCCCAACGCTTGAACGATGCTTACCTTTTCTATAAAGGTACTGTACACCAATGCTTTTTAGTATGACATACCCGCGCCATCGACGGCCCACGTTCGTGTCGCCTTATTGTTAGAACCGGTCCATGCCACAAAAACGACAAGTGTCAAAACACAAAGAAGACACTTCCTGAAAAAGAATTCCTTTAATTAAGAGACTTATTAAAGTACGCGTCGCTTCGAGTACAGTACGTAAAAGCTTCCCCAATCAAAGTGCATTGCTGCAACACGGTGTATCATATTAAAATCGATATATATGTGAATAACAATGACATTCCATGTCCCAGGGCTTCGTATCTTTTAAGGGACCCTTAATCCAATTTATGTGACAAGTGATCTCCATTGAGAGGACCAAAAGTAATGCAATCTGTGAATTTTTTGGCATTATGAAGTCGTCGTTACAATAGTGACGGGCAACAAGGAAGATGGGGATTCTATGTAATCCTTAGAACGCGGAAACAAGTAAGAAGCATTGATTGCTGAGATGCTCCTGTTCTGCAGCTAAAGATCTGCCGACAAAATGTAAGTTTTACTATTTCTGTTGTATCGAATACCTTGCTATGTCGAAACCTGGCATACTCAAATGCTAACTTACTATTTTCGTTAGACGTGTAAATGAAAAGTAGGATATCTGTCCGTTTGATGTAATTCCGATGAATCATCGCAGGTAGTCAAATTCTTGTGTCAAAAATTTTGCCATTGTAGAAGCAGTATTATTATGCAAATTTAAGTGAATTAACTTTTAACTTGCTGGAATGTTAAGGTATTGCGAACAGTTAATATTAATGTACTATATGCAATTGTTTATTGGTTGTCAAGTTTCGCTGTTGACTTATATGTTAGCATCCCAAATTAGTTTTGTACTGATTTTTCATATTTATTACATTTTTGACTGTAAAAATAATTCTGTAACTAATTGAACGATTTAACAAAGACATTATTGTTAGCAGTGATAATATATAAAAATCTGAAACAGAATATGATGTATATATATCAGTTTTTATATACTTTTCTTAATAACATTTTGCAATCTGTATTTCGCAAATTTTATCGTCTGATTTACCGTACAATGTCGAAAACAATAGATGAAAAAGCGAATAAATGTAATAATCAAGTTTGTGTTAATCTGCTTTAAAATCATATCACTCGTAAAAGAATTTTAATCACAGTACCTTCTGTCTTCAACTTTCACATTCATCATAAAAAATTCAACATTTTCATTAACGTCTCATGCGGTTTTAAACACTGTAAGGCAAAACATTTATTTTGTCTAAAATATAACAAATAATTCTTTTAAAAAATTAATTTTTATAGTGATTTTTATAAATTTTGTTTAATAAAATTGTGTCGAGATTCACATATATATAATTTTTTAAGTAAACTCATTAGATAATTTTTTAGAATGAGGCCTTATTTTACTTGTACTACATTATAATTTATTAATTATAAAAATTAATTTTCTTATAACACTTAAATAATAAATCTCAATTTTGTTTAGTTATATTAATGTATATGATTGAACAAATATTTTTAAATTATCGCGCGCCATTCTTTTAATATTCAAATTATTATAAGATTTACACATCTTGGATTTTTTTATGTAAGTTTCGGATATTGGATATAATACTATCTATGCCATTTTACCCATAAGATGGACATATATATTAACTGTCTGCACGGTAAACATGTCAGTAAAGATATTCTTGCAAAGAAGGTTTAATGTTAAGATCAGGGCTAATTCAATTTTACTTTGTGGTAACAGATTTTTCTAGTAATGCAATTGTAAAGTATAAAATACAAACCTACATTACTAATTACTTTTAACTTTTTTCATAAACTAAATCAGTTCTGTTAAATTCAATAAAGATAATTTCGGTGTCACAGATAAACAAAAATATTAATTACTGTGCACTACTAAATTAAATCTTTACTTGTCTAACTAAATCACAGCTGCTTCTGTAAAAAAAACTGAATATAAATGTGACATTACAAAACAGATGGGATAGAAATAATTATATATTCTTCTGCTGCGATATAAGATATAATCAAATCTTATATCGGATTAATTATGTTATAAATTACAATAACTGCGTAATATACATACTCATGCTATAGCACAATTTTAAACAGTAAACAAATTTTGTTTAAGTATTTACATAATTTTAAACATATTAAGATCCTTTAAAGTAAAAGGGTAAATAAACCATATTCACTCTTCTGATAGATGAAATCAATTTCCAGTGACATTGTCGCGCTTCGTATTTTTAATAATTAATGACGTAAATAATTCTACAGATGGTATTATAAACTAAATATACACCGGGATATACGTACAAGTGATATTTTGGTCATGATCGATAAGTGCTACGTTTTTCCTTGCACGTATGTATTACGTCAAAGCACATGTGTAATACATAGGTTGATAAAATACTATAATATGGCATTTACAAATGTGACCATTTCAATGCAAAAGTTTCAATCATGCTATAAAACCTATCGCAGAAATTAGGTATGCATTAAACGAAATTCCATTATACCTATGTATGCGTGCTATCTAGATGTTTTGCAAATATATTACACGAATAAAATATGTAAATTCATTTCGGTTAAAGCCTAACCCATTCATTCACCAAATACAATATTTTGTAAATGATGTTGTTTAAATTGAAATATAATAATGATAATTACAAAAACATTGAATATATTATTTTAAATATAAAATGTTAAATTCTTATGATACTATAAATAAATATTGCAAAAAATGTATACAGAGAAAAATGTTTCTGTCAATAAAATATTGGTATTACAGAAAACAATACTCTAATAACACAATTGATTTACATAAGATTAAATGTAGCATTTACAAGAAAATTTAATAAATAGTAACTTAAAAATCTGTCAATTTGTTTCGGTTGATGTTTATTATATCAGTTGCCTCAGATAATTCTATCCTCTTGCAATGTCGCATAAAATGCCAATTTTCTCATGATAATAATGCAACAACATGATAACACTATAACACCTACATAAAAAACATTTAACATAAAATGTTTGTAACTGCTACATTTCATAATGCTGGGACAATATTAATATTATAACATAGTTACACCAACACCAACTGGCATTGCTTCAACGGTAGTTTTCTCCATATGCGAAAAATAAAAAAAATTACAGAAATTGCTTATTTAAATCACACATATTTAAAGTACAATAAAAGAACTTAATTTTGACCTTCATAAAATAAATGACTGAAAAATTTAAAATATTGAAAGTAAACATTATTTAATAGCATATATTTTTCCGCAAATGAAGTGAATGAACGTATAATAGCTCAAAAGTGTAACGCCACAACGAAAAGCAAAAATAGTTTTGCGTAATCAACATATTCATTCAAACATATTCTGTTTGGAATTAAATATATCCTACTGAGTCGTGTTATGTGTTTGTAACATTTAATAATAACTTGCGATTAATATCCAATGATATTACCCCGGCAATAAATGACCAATTTCAAAATATTTTCCAAAATATTAAACAATTCACACGTTCGAATTAAATTTTTTTAATTACTTATATTAAACAGATAGAGACATACAATTGTCTCCTATATATGCTACATATATAGTGTTAATGGATATCTCACACTCAGAAAAAAAATATACTTACTTTAAGAAAACTGTACAAAGAAAATGTTCCTATTAAAACTAATAGAAAATCAATTAAAAATAAGAATATTTAATTAGTATACAATGAATTTAAGTGTTTATATTAAAAGGCAATTAATTTTATGATAAATCTTATCTCAGATAATACTAATGAGATTTCTGTTAATTATAAGAATATGTCTATTTGTAAATATATAAGCCTAGTTCAGCTGTCATCGTCGCAGTATTGTTTCGGCCCGTGTTCAGTGCGTGTTAAATTTTTTACGTTCGGTCAGTGCTGTTTAAATAATTGTATAGTGTGTGCAAATTTCAAGATAAATTAGTGCTTGGAACAGTTTAAAATATACATATTTTCATATGTAGTGTGGGTATGTACATATTTATATATACTGCATGCAATTGTTAGGTTAAATTTGTATCATCTGTTGAATATTCTTAAACAGAAACTATTTAAATTCTTTTCTTGAAAAAAAAATCCGTTTAATATAAATGAAATTATTCTTTAGAAGAATATATGCTTTATAAGAATTATTTATTCTTATTATAAATAGAATTTCGTTTTGTACATATAATGAATGGATATCCTATTTAATATAAAAATATTCTATTACTCTTAAATAGACAGTTTTGTGAGTGCACTAAACTACGACACTCACTAAAGAAAAATAAACTATTATCTCGTTTACAAAACGAGTTATAAAAATATTAATGTAATAATTAGAAATAATATTTTCACACGATATTCTGTTCCAAACAATATCATTTAAAAAATACTGTGCACTGAGAAAAATGCAGTTGGATTTCTATTTACATATAAATAGAGTCTATTTATTATAAATGGAATTATTCATACTTTAAGAATATTTACTAATATTAAATAAAACATCTATTAAACATAAGAAGATTCTATTATTCTTAAATAGACAGTTTTGTGAGTGTGGTACAAAATTAGAGGGAGAGAGAGAGAGAGATTTATTCGAATTTTCATGTGTCAGACAAGGACAGAAAATAAGAAAAAAATTAAAAAATGCACCAATTCCCGTTGGTTAGTTTAGTCAGCTTGCCCGCACGCACTCCTATCCCATTTAGAATCATTGTGGACTATAAAAATGTGAAATTTTGACGGTAATTTGTTGCTATTACGTGCATTTGTCAATGAGCGGGGTGCAGCTGCCCAGAATAGCTGGACCCCGGAATTACCTTTTAAAAAAAATAACTTTCCCGGCCGATACAAAAATTATGTATGTGGTACATAAAAGATACACTTATACCACCAGTATTTTCTGTGTACGCTCATTTACGATTTCACTGTCAATTTCGGAGAGAGCTTTACTTCTTAAGAATTGATCTTATCTAACGTAAAAGTCAATCAATATCACTTTCGTTGATCCTAAATCGCATTAAAACTTTTTATAAATATCTACATTGCGAAAATCAGCTGACAAAGTAAATCTATATACCAAAGTACATCAGACCAATGCCAAAATAAATATTATTTTAAGAGCAATCAAACTTGCATTTTATTCATATTCAAGAAATACATGTTTACCTAATTTAGTAAAATAATGTAAACATTCTTTTTTTTCTCCATAAAAAAGGTCAATTAAAAATTGGCTTAACTATTAAAAAACAAACTCTCTCGCAAGCAATATAATTTTACTGTAAACAGGTACTTTGTAGCTTTCCCAGTCGAATGTTATTTAAACAAATACATGTTTAACTGCACATTACATCTATATTTATATAACACAAAGTAAACCTTTCATTTTAACGACTGTGACGAAGGCTTCGCACTCGCGATTGGATAATCGTTCGAGATTCGAGACGCGGCCGCACAGAACATGACGTTCAGTTACACGAATCTTTTGGCAAGTGCAACAGTCGGGATCGGCCAAAGACTATGATTCTGTACTAAGATCATTCATAATTTGTTGCCCTTGATAAACAACCGATCCTCAAATAACGACCGAGTCAGTTTGCTTCTTAAACGGTAACATGAACGTTAACTCGGAGCACACGATGGAAAACGAAAATATTGCGAACGAAAGAAAGTGCGAAGAATCCGATGGATTTCTGATCGATCAGCCTGTATTGCGCGATCTACTGTTCGGAAGACGCCCCGAGTACGATCTGTATCAAGTGGCAGGAACGATTAATCGACTTCTCGCATTCTATGTTGTTGTTAAATGGATCAACATACATATATGGTGGCTAAGTGGCAATATTCTTTATTGAAACGACTGTATTTGTGGGATAATCAACGAATAAATTGTGAAAAGACAATCGGGCGATAATTGATTGTTACTGAGCGCCGTTATCTTTGTGCCAACGTAAAAAAAATGTTGGAGACACTGTACGGCCGGTATTGACAAAAAGAAGAAAATAACGAGAGAAATCCCGACTTCAAAATTAATTCCAATCATGTAAAATTTATTGCATTGTGCCAAATAAAAGATTTATTGCTGAAAATAGTGAAATTTATTTGAGACATAATTATCATAATGGTTAGCCATTGCTAATTGATCGCGTTTATTTTATGGTATGAAAGTTTTGTTGATTGTAAATTATTTAGGTGCAACTTTTTATTGAAAATTATGTGCATATATTTAATGATTTCAGTAGGTTTGTTATGTAATGTGTTTCAAGTCACAATTATATAATTTAATCAATAACTGGTGAATAGAAAATTTATGTTAGTTACCTGACGTCGTTGACTTTGATATTTTGTTCTTTTATTGTTAGCAGTCAAATGTTTGAAGAAAGCATCGACACGTGCATACTGAACTTTATAATTTAATATTTACATAGTGCGCTAAGGAATGAAATTCTGGATAAAAATAAGACACGGGCTGCTTAATTTAAAACACATGAAGTAAGTTGGTGTCTTATGATCAAGCAACACGTGACTTGAATTAAATTACAAGTACCTTATTTTAGGACATTTCATTCATCCCAGTTTTTATAGTGCGATGATCATTTGTATACTTGTCATTAGTCACCAAAATTATTTGAGGCCATAGGCCCGAAGCATTCTATTTTCACAGTAATAGATCGCAGGAAAGAAAGTTTGTCCCGTTGATTTGAAAGATTTTATAGCAAATGTTTTGAAATTGAATCACCAGAGGCGCGTAGATCTTTTGCTACTATTTCAGTTTCTTTCGAAAAACCAACGCGTTCGGTACGGGCTATTTAAAATGTGCTTTATAAGTTCTGTAAAAGATTCGAAAAAATCTTCAGATGGTTACAATGTGAACATTTGGGACGTTTTAATTTTGTTAAGGTCAGTTTCGTTATATATTTTAAATTCATTCCTATTTAATAATCTATTATAATAATTTTTATAGTACATTGAGAAAAATGTGACAAAAAATATTACTTTTCTTAATTTGTTGTCAAATACATGTCAATTTTTCAATAATAAATTAATATTTTTTAAAAAGAACGATATCTGTTTTTAGTATGAACATAACGTTTAAAACTGATACTTTTGCTTTGAAAAATAATATTTATTCAAAGATTGACATACAGTTGAAATATAGTTAAACAAAGTAATATTCTCTGTAATATTTTTCTCAGTGTAGTAGGTGTTATAAAAATTATATATTTAATATAAATGAATGTTACATATTTTAGAAGTCTACAAGTAATTTATTTATGTTGTTCTATAATGTTATCTAATGTAATTTTTAAAATTGAATTGGCAAAAATATTTACAGACTGAAGTTTTTTCAATAAATTGAAATGTTAAGTTTTCACGTTTGCTTCGGATATCAATATATAATGTAATTTAAATTATTTCAAACCATAATGTAGGATTAGATCAAAGGTACAATAACTTTTAACCTTTAAAAATATTATATATCTCGATGTATGAACTTTACCCGGTCTTTACAGCTCATCGTATTTTCTACTTTTATGGAATAGTTAACAAAAAGTCTACTTTATAAGTAAAGTACAATACTAATAATAAAAAAAAACACATTTTAACAAAAAGTTATCAATTGTTAATATGTTTAATTTCTATTATAATTTAAAATATCAAAATTCAAACAAAAACTAATTGTTTTAGTTTAATAACAATTATTATATAAAATATCTAAACTTATTTATAAAATCAAATTTAATTTAAAAGTGATAAATGAATAAAGAAAAAGTAATTAATAAATAATTGATTTTTTAAAAAAATTCTAGTATTTTATTAAACCTTTACTGGTTTAATTGATTCTGAAATTCGTAGAACTTGCATTGTGTACACTCTTAAAAAAATCATTTCAAATTCACAGGAATCGTTTCAAAATAAAATGATATTCTGGTTAAAATAACGAGAAGAGGATTTCGTGTGAAAATAAGAGGAATTTCTTGTTACGAATGTATATTT